>QKWP01000859.1:91955-157259 GCA_003550325.1 Gigaspora rosea
GGTTAAATAGATATATATTTATCTATTATAAAAATTTAATATAAGGTTAATAATCAAATTTTTTCTAAATTTCAGTTTTTTAACTGTACTAAATTAAGCTTTTTGTACTAAATTTAGTACAGCTTACGGATACCCATTAGTAATTAAATTTGTAAAAAAATAATTACTGTGCTAACCTGTCAAGTATGTCCAGGCGTGTTGTTCAGAAATACCGATACAGGTTGGTTTCCTGAACCAGATGTTTAACTTGTATAATGCAACTCAATTTAAGCTCTCAGTTGATATTTTAACCCTTTATTATATTATAAATAATAGTTAATGCGGGCTTATTCGCTATACTATTGCTAAATACTAAAATAGTATAAATGTAGTATATTATAGTTTAATGTGGGTTTATTCACTATATGATTGTTATAATTTATGTATTATTGTCTGCTACGCATTCAATAACTATATATATATAAAATATTATAATTTATTTGGCTACGTATATGATGTTATAAATTTAGCAATAAGTATTATATTATATTTATCTATAACTATAACAATAATTATTATAATAATAATTACAACATGTAGTAATTACTACCTGTAATAATAATTACTACTTGTAATAATAATTACTACTTGTAATAATAATTACTACTTGTAACAATAATTACTACCGTACTTGTAATAATAATTACTACTTGTAATAATAATTACTACTCGTAATAATAATTACTATATGTAATAATATTTACTACATGTAGTAAATATTATTGCAATTACTACTTTTTGTAATAAATAATTACAGTACTACATTACTACATATTACAATTTGAATTACAGCGACATGCTTTAGATTCAATACATGAAGATTTTCTAATTTATGACTTGTCATGAGTCGATATTACTTTCTAGGCAAAGGCTCGCCTGTTTTTTAAGTTCATCTCTCATAATTTTACTGTTATTTATTGGGATCATAACCTTGTTATTAGTTGATGTGCAAATGCCATATGATTTTGTATAGTTTTCCCATTCATTCAAAATATCATTATTATTCGTTGCAAAGTCAAAACTTTCCCAAACAGATTGTGGTGAAACTTCCTTTATATTTAAATAACATGCTCTATATAATCTGTGTCCAAAAATGATACTTTTTGGTAAAAAATGTTCATAAGTTTTAAATAGTTTTAATAATTCATGATAGGTATTGTGATGCTTCAATGTATTTTCTACTGAATCATTTAGTTCTGCTAATGGTTTTAGTTCCACATTTTCGAAATTTAATTCTGCTATTGGACACAATATTCCTAGATAAACAAGAGATTCATTTAATAAAATATTATCAATATCAAATAACCAATCATAAAATTCTGGATCAATATCAGAAAGATCAATATAATTATTTAATAGAAATAAATCACGTTTTGTAGAAAATACTAGTTTATCTGAAATTTTCTAGTTAGATTATCCAACATTGAATGTTTAGACCTTATTTCAAAGTATGCAGGTTCATCAGCAATTTGTAAGCCTTGTTTGCTATTAAAAAGTCATAGCGATAGCGATAGTTTAAAATTTCACTTCTAGAATTTTGCGTTGGTTCCTATGAATTATTAGATTTGCTAAACGTTGTTTATATATCTTTCGTAAGTGAATATCATTTACACGTGATCTAAAAATTTTAAGTAAATCTGATTGGCTGTTATGCAGAATTTTCAGAGGTGTTCTTGGAGTTGTTTTACATTATAGCAATTTGCAAAAGATGTGACCCGATGATTTTTTTAATGATGATGGCTGAGAATCACTGAGATTCCATTTTCGATTGGTTACGTTTATATTTCTTTAATTCTTAAAATCTGATTTTCACACGACATTGTGATCTGCAGAGGTCACATCTTTTTGCAAAGCGCAATAATTTTTTTTTCTAACGTGACAATAGGAATGAAATATCATACTCAGTTAAATGCAAAATTATCGAAGGCTATAAACTATTACGCCAAGTAGCATTGCAAAATTCATGTAGATCTTAATACTGATAAAGCTATTATTATAAAATTTGAAACAAATCTTATCGCTGAAAACTGCAATATATTATAAATAGATACTAATGCAAACATTAATATTAAAAAATAAATTGCGTATCTTTTTGCATTTTTAATTTTTCATCTTTTTTTTTCCGGATCTTTACTACACAAATAAATTTATAATCACTGGCAATATCATGTTATTATCATGCTATCTACTACAATCGAAACTGAGCAGCGAAGCTGTCCATATAATCAGGTTCTAATTATTAATAATTAAAGTTGTGTGAATAACTATCTGTGACATGGGGGCAAATCAACTCTATAATCAGAATGAATATCGAGTTCGTTTGAAAAGCAAAGTTGTCTGTTCTCTTCTCTATTTATCACTAACTTTATATACTTTTACCGATTGAACGTAAACCAATGATCAAGTGGCAAATGAATTTTAATTAGACTATACTCGAAAAATTGAATCTAATGAAAATCAATGTAGTAGCTAGGTATTATAGCGATATGATAAAGAAAGTGGCCAAATTGTTCTCTATATCATAGATTTTATTTATTAATGTGGTCTATAATAAAATTTATTCAAAATTTATTGAATATATAGCAAATATGTAGTGTATAATTGATAAAGTATGTATAGTAGAAATTTTAAAAATTTTATCTATCCCTTAAACCGTCTAGCGTACAAATTTGTACGCTTAAATTTTTATAGACCTGTTTTTGTGTATTTACTCCCGAATTTATTAAGCCACACCCCACCCACCACTTCCTAAGCTGAAATTTAAGCATATTACATGCTAATTGCTATATAATTTCTATTTTTCCGTTCTAATGTCATTTCAAAATCTATTATATAAGTTGATCATGATATAGCTTTACGATCAAATTTTAATATTAAAAACGATACTTGCACGTGACAATTTATAAAAAAAATTCAAATTCTGTGATTTTTTGCACAAAAATTTTCTATTTCTGCGCAAAAAAAAAAAAAAAAAAAAAAAAAAAATTAAATTGTTAGTGTACTAAAACTTCCCAACAAACCACGATCGTGTTTTGTGTTAACTGATTATCTATCCTTCCAAGGATTTCCGTTAAAACTTACAAATAAATAAAAAATAAATAAGCAATTTGATTGGTCCGTATCAAATTCTAGTCTAAATTCCGCGTCTTTCTGCGATAAAAAATCCGATTTCTGAAAATACTCCGCAATCCGTGAATTCTGCGGCATTCGTCCCTGTTTGGATTCACCCTAGCCAATTTGAATGAAAATTTTTATAAAAAATTTTTTTACTCCGTTTATAATTTCTTTAATAATTTAAGCGACAAATTTGTACGGATAACCTATACCAACCATAACATGAAAAATGACGATATTGGCGCTCACCCTAACCCTAACTATTAAAAGGGGATTACTTATAAAAGATAAATTTTATAAGTATTGCTAACCATACATACATTCGTAAATTTTTTTTTGTTATATCTATACGTACATTACTTAGATACGGGTTTATACAACACATATTTCTGTAATACTCAAATTTATTAAGATGGTTAATATTTTAATTCACAATGCAAAGAATTGGTATCGATATAAAGAGAACACTCAGCCCTTTAAACTATCAGGAGTAGGAATGGGAATCGATTTTATAATCGGATATTTTATTCGATTAATCGATTATCGGATTAAAAAAAAAAAACTTAATTGCAGATCCGTCTATAATAGGTAGATTTACTATAGCGCAAATCCTATATTTAAAAAAAAAATGCAAGAATATACTTATAATACAAAAATACCATTTTTATAATATATTATATAATTTATACTTGTTATATGCACCTTAAATCTCAAACATGTTGCCCGTATTTATAAATCTTTTATTATCTTAAAATTTGAAAAATTTTATATGAAGGAAAGAAAGATTTCATAGTGTCAATTCCGTGTTTACTTATATTCTAACTTTTTGACGTTTATTATTCCCGCTTTTATTAGATTTCAAAGTATGCTCGTCATTATTGGCCTCTGAAAGTGCTCGTTCTGATGCTTCTTTCTTAAAGTTTGTGCTATATCTTCCGATCCAGCCTTTAATAATCTTTCCTGTTGGTATTTCCTCAAATGTAAGCTCTCATTTTTAGCCAAGTCTTCAAGATTAGTATGCATTTCTTCAGGTGAGTAACGATCTGCAGTTTTTAAGTTACCCGCCAAAAAAAAACCTTGTAAATATTGTAACACTTTTTTTGTCATATGTTTTCCAGCGTCCTTATTACCAAGTTTCATATTCTCTTTTGAGGCCCATTCCGCTTGAAAGGAAAATTCTGATCAATACTATAAGATCGGTGTTTTAGTATGTAAAAATTGTCATAATATAATAAATTTATATATAATTAATTACCTTGTACCTTTTATAAATTTTAGGCAAACGTGAAAAAAATAAGAATTATCAAATGCAACTATAAGGTATATATATGTATAAATGGATATGCATATATACCTCTCATGGCATCTGATATTTCAGCCAATTTATTACTACTAACTACTGTAAATAAAAAAAAATTTTTGTAGATAGTTAGTTTGAATTGCAAAATGCTAGTGCTTATGCCCGGGTAAAATTTATTGTTATACTATTATAATAAATTACCCGGGCAGAGATTTTCTCAACAGATATCTATATTACTTGATTTGTTGTTTGTATTTTCGTTTGTTAATAGTTCAGATTTTCTAGGAGCTGGCATTGTCCATACGGTCTTTGGTACAGATGGTTCAGAAAATGTTGGAGATGGTCTTTTACAAAAGGGAGAAATCTGTGCAGGTTGGAAGTAGTTCCATTCACCTATATGAGGAAGAGATCGGGCACAAATGTACCCAGCATATTCATCCGTTAGAGGCCAGAACCATTCAAACCATTTGGAAATATCAGGTATAGTCTTGAGTTTTTTTTTGCTGGTATTGATTCCTGATTGTTGGCTAATTGTATTATATTGTAAAAATATACAGGTATATATATATGTTATCAAAATATCTACGAGGCCTTAAACTAGATAACTATGTCATATATTCTTATATGATGAAAACCTGGAAGTGAATATTTAGTAGGGTTCCGCAATTTGATTTGATCTTCAAATATTTGAATCAAATATTTGATCAAATTCAAATTCAAATTTGACTATATTTGATTTGATCAAATTCAAATATGGCAAAATTTGATTTGATTTGACAAATATTTGATTTGATTTTGAAAATTACTATTAAAAATTCAAATTCAAATCAAATTCAAATTCAAATATTTGAATCAAATCAAATTCAAATCAGGGTCAATTTGATTTGATCAAATTCAAATTGATCCAATATTTGATTTGATTTGAATTTGAGGAACCCTAATATTTAGGGTTTCACTATAGTCTATTTCTATGCTATTCTACTGTTTCGATAGCATGTGTTGTTTTAATATTTTATAGTAAATATATACAATGTTTTGTGCTATTGAAATGACTAGAATATTGATCGTATTAAATTTTTCTGGACTATAGTGAAGAATTAAATTTTCACTTCTAAGTTTTCACTCTGTAGCATTTATAGATTTTTGCCATAGATATATTACATTTGATATTTCATGTTTATGATACTAGTCTTTATTATCAATATTTTAATGTGTTAAAATAAAAAATAGGATTATGACGGTTGATGTTATTTGTGTTTCAAAATAAGGTTAGGATTCTCTAATAACTTTCGTGTTGTCAAAATTGATCATAAAGATTCTTTATAATCAACTTTCACGGCACTCAGAATAAGAATTATTTCTATTCAAAGGTTATATAAGATCAAAGGACCTCAAATACAGATTTTGGAAAGGTAAAGTGCATTCCTAGTTACGATAATCATATCTTTCATTATTTGTAAGAACTAAAGCTAATGATATTTTTGGTAATTTTAGACATAAGCAATAAACTAAGTGAATTTTTTTTTGAATACCTATATATGGGGGATGGCTAAAGCCATGTACCCACGTGATTTTTTGAAATTTTAGTTGAAATTCATATCAGAGTCTGTTTAGCATTAGGGTCGGGTTAGGGTTAGGACCAATATAAATAAAATTACCTTCCCGACATTTTTTATTAATGACCCAAGTTAGGTTTAGAATGCCGTTTTTATGTTCTTGCGTTTTTTTTGTTTTTTTGACTTCTTCGGGCTGATTCGTGTAAACAAAATTTCGCAACTCCGTTTGGTTGATTTACACGAAAATGTCACGTGGGTACATGGCTTTAGACGACCCCTATATATGGCAAATTACGATTAATTTGACGAATAAGAAAATCTGCACGTGTGAATAGTAAGAATATTCACGATTATTACAAGGTTTTCTTATTTGTCAAAGTTAATTGAGAAGTCTCATGCTAATTTTGATAATTACTTTACTAAATATTCTTCTACATTGCTTTGACCGGTTAATACTGCTGATGTTTCTGCCGCTTTATTTTGATTTGGCTCTATGTGTGATATAGACATTCCGCTCAGATCTTGAATTGCTTTTTCAATTCCTGTTCCATTAGTAAGACTATATCCAATTCTAACATATTTTTAATTGCATGCGCAATCTGTATTGACATGTTTATTAATAGGAGACAAAAAATTGAATTTTCTCCTGTCAAGTTAAATATTCAATGTAACAAATTGCACACTTTGAATACCATTCGGTACCATTTAATATTTGATTGTTATGGATATCTACGTTCAAATCAAATAGAAAATAAATTACGCGATGAATGACATATGGATAACAAATTATATAGTAGGGATATCAAGTAGTTAGTAATCTGATATAATCAGATTCGTTGGTGACTTTTCATATAATCGATTGTATTTTGTATGGAACGTTTACCGTAATTAGACAATGAAAATTCAAAGACCGGCAACCAATCAGATGGATACTTAATCATGCTCAAATAGTTCAGGTGAACTCAAGTTTAGAATTGAACTTTGAAAACTTGGTTTAGACTAAGTTCGAACTAAGTTTTAACCGAATGTTTATAATTAATTATTAGGTGAACCAATTAACATTCCTACTGAATGGTATTTATAATGTAGCAATAACTGATACAATGTCTACCTGTGTTTTTCAAAGAACTGACTTTTTGTTTCTCTAGCTGTCGCAAGTAAAATTCGCATCTTATAATCAACTACGATAACTGCCCCGTAGTCGTCAAGTTCACATAATATGGAATTAAATTGAGCATTTAGGTATGTTTTACGAGTTTGATGGGCCAAATAGCATATTAGTTGTTCATAGTATTCCATAAGCTTTGTATGATATGAAACATCTAGCTTATCTGTTAGATCTTTAAATATATCAAACAGTTTATTACATTCTGGGCATCATGAAAAATGCTTATCTTTACATTTACCAAAGGCAAATAACAAACAATGGTTAATACAGTCTTCATGATTAATTTTACCATCTTTACTAATAACTAATTCCTTTTCATAATTCCATTTTAGACAATGGCGCAATAATTCTATTTTATTAATTAGGTCATTCTACAAAAATTATATATTAATATTAATACAAATAAATTTCTTTTTATGTTATACTAACCTGTATTGTTTTATGTGAAAAGTTTGCATTGGCCTTCTCAATTAAACTTTCAAAAGGTTGATATCCATAATTATTACACATAATACATAATCCTCCCAAGTCTTTTCAATATTGAAAACAGCTATTTTGTAAATGAGCCATAAAAGATGTACGTTTCATTCCATCAGGATAAGTAGCAGAAAACTTTTCCCAGAGTGCAGTTTTTTGTTCTTTTAGGTAAAGTACAGGTAATTCTGTGTTAGTGTCTACTTTATAGGAACTCATATTTATATTATCTTTATCATTAAAGAATAATTTAAATTCTTTCTTCTTAACAATAGGTATTCTTGAACGAGTGATAATAGGTTTTTCTAATGCAACGCATCCGGGTCCATTAATACGAGAAAATTTTCATGCTATATTAATTGTATTAGAGGATATCTAAATTATATACCGTAATTATATAATATTATATTTATAGATTTGGTAATTATAAGAAGTTAATAATCTATATTTTTTTTGCCCAAATTTTAATCAAAACTAGCATAAACTAGTTTATTATGAATTGGGCTAGCTATTATTATCTATATATAATTTTGTCTTATTTCTAATTCATTTATTATTTTTTTATATATAAAGTTTTCTGCTATAATTGACAATATACGAACTTTTCCATCTATTCCTTTAGGATTCGCATTATAACTATTACGAAAACAGTTCCAAAGTATTTTATCTAATAAAGTTCGTGGTGATATATCTAAAAATCTATCCTTATACAAGTTTTTGAGGGTATTACGATCTTTTCAGAATTAGGTGTGTTTGTCCAAAATTTAATCTATATATATATTTTATTCCATATTAGTTACTTTTTATGTTACTAACTTTTTAAAGATAAATAAGAATATATATAAACTTTGATAGGGTGCAAATCACCTAATCGCATCAAATCTGCATCGCTTAGAATTAAATTTTGAGATGATGATGGAGAATTCTACCAACTAGCTTGAAAAATAAGCATATTATGTAGTTCCTAACTAGGACTATAAAATATATTTTCAAACTTGGAAAATTTCAAATGCTTATTGAGGAGTTACTGTTTTAGATAATTTGTACCATATAAGAAAATAATCTGAAGATTTTTAATGAGCTAGAACGGTCTTTTCAAGGTCTTATTATCTGATCCAAAGTGTAATAATAAAGGTATAATGCTAAAGCTGATAGCTTCGTGTTTTGAAATTCAGGTAAGTTTAATTAAGATTTTAATAATAGCATGGCATTATATATTAGGATTTAATACATTAATGTAACAATTTCAGATCAGATTGAAAAGCTGCTCTTGCTAATTTGAAACCTTTACAAAACTTTAGAAATGAATTAAATATTGCTAAGCAAATTATGTTAGGTTTTTTTAATTTATGCACTTTATAAAGTAATATTTACTAGCACCGAACAATTTGATCTTATTTTGTGATATTAATTAACATTTGAATATAGGATTTATAATTGTCTTATATTTTAGATTAAATGTCTGATTATGCAAGCACTAATAGAAAACCTGTAAGTACAAATTAAAAGTTCATTGTACTGAACTTAAAATATTGTGTAATTACATATTACAATTATAATCAGTAATATTATAAACATATTTCTAGAAGTCCGGTATAGTGAAAATTAAATTTGTACTTACAGGTCTTCCCTTAAATGCACATTTTTTATATTGAATTATCAAATTGTTACGTGAGTATGTCTGAAGAAATATTAGAAAATTGAACTTAATTGAATTTTACATATTTTTTCTTTGCAATATCTTTTACATGATATACAATTTCTATTTGACTTTAAGCATTTTCAAACAACACATTTAATGTGATTGATATATTATTCGTCATATAATTAATTGAATAATTTTAGGGTAAGGAGATACTAAGTATTATTAAACGTTTTATAATTGAATATAATAGGTTGAAAAATCGAGCGATGCTAGAAGAGAACCTGAATTCCAAATTTAATCGTAATATTACTAAATTATCTTCAAAGGTTTTTAGAGATTGAATCTACTAAGGTAATGAATTTAATTCAGAGTTAAAACTTCTTTGTGCATTGCTCAATTAATTGATGATAATTCTGATTAAAAATTTGAAATAATTTAGCATGTCAAAAAAGGCTTAGTTAGTGGAAAATTACTTAGCCATCAAGATTTGCATTTTCAAGATAAGTTTTTTTTTTTTAGTTAAAATGATTGTTTCATTGTTTCACTTAATCTCTAAAACAAATTTTCCACTAATTACAATTCAATGAGTTTTTGAAAATGCATTTATATTGGTAATTAAGAAATAATAAATAAATTTATAAAATTATAATTTATCATTACTTGATTACTAATTTAGATAAAATAGATTTGTCAAATGGAGTAATTTCTGTACATGCCACTGCGCAAAATATTGTACGCTATGCCCACAATTTATAGCTTCGAAGCTCATGATCTTGTCCATATATTTTTTTAATGTGAGTATAAAGTTCAATTATATTACTCTTTTGCTGTTTTCAGTTTTGAAATACTTGATACCATCCATTATTTGAATTGCTAACTACTTTTTTTAAATGTAATTCAAATAAGTGATTCATGATAATTTCATTATCCCAATCCATATATGAGCATTCATTAGGTATAGATATTTGATGAAAAAATTTGATTTTGTATGCTTGTTCTAATTTATTTAAGGTTATAGGATGATTAATGCCAAACAAGATATCACCCGAAATTGATTTTAGAACCCCAGTTTGATGCCAAATGGCATTTGGTGAGCTGTCTACATATTTAATAACAATTTGGCTATCTTGATATATTGTTTTTTTTTTTTTTTTGTGTTAAAGTTCTCGCTTTGGGTGAGAGTTTATTTAATCAAGCCTGTGGATCAAGAGCGCCTCTTTGGGCGCACCCACAATTGAGTTACATTGAATGAGAGTACAACTAGCCACACGTACAACTTTTGGTTGTCTAATTTAAGTAGTCCGCCGAAGGTTCTACACTAGTTGCCATACCTACAACCCAACTAGGGGATTGCCTATTTAAACCCTCTGGTCCAACGCTTTGTATGTCAATCCTACTTGTGATCACCGGTACAGCCCTCCGATACATTAGTCAGTCGAAGACAGTCCCAGATGCTACCTATATCCCCTTAGGACTAATTTATCCTCGTGGGTAAACTTGGTAGAGCAGTCCCTGTTCCACACAGGTATTACCTACACTTTGGTAACTTACGCACTCACCGAGGCAAGCAACTTGCAGTCAGGGGGTACCTAACCGCTACCATTACCTACTTCTGCTTTTGTAAGGTTCACACTGACCCCGGTACCCACCATTACTTTCCTACCGGTCCATCACCGGGTGCCCCAAACTTCCAAACCAGTTGTCCCAGAAGGGTTGATCTACCCAGCATTAGGTGCTACTATGGTTTTTCTTCCCCTGGTACCTAATTCCAGAACATAGGTCCTTTTCCTCTGGTACGACTCTGGCGGCCAGGTTGGTGGACCCTCTCCTCCGAAGGTCATGTCGTCCAGTTCTCCAGCTCCGGTTTCCGATATTCCGGTTCTGGTAGCACCGTCAAAGATCGTTGCTACCTCCTTACTCGGGACTTTCCAAATGGGTTTCCATTTTTCCGGTTCCTTGGATTTGTCTGTGTCACCGGACACAACTTCGCCCAAAAGCTTCCATTCGAGATGGTAACCAAGGACTACAGGTAATATACCCAACTGATCGACAGGAAATGGTTACCGTAACACAGGTCTATTTTTCCAAAGAGTCACCAGTGGGATTTGAACCCTAGACCTGCCACTTGGGGTGACAACTTACCAACTTCCCTAAGTCGCCACATCCTTATCTTGATATATTGTAATTGAATAAGAATCGTTATTAATATATTGAAAAAAAACTGATTGCTTCACTTTGTACTTATAAAATAATGAAGCCATATAATGACGACCACCTTTATTTGGATTTGGTTGTAAAATTTTACCAAGTGATCCCACAAAAATTGATATATTTTTTAGTTTAATAATAAAAGGACGAAAATTAACATCTTCTAGTAATTTTTGAGCTATTTTAGGTTGATCTAGACCTAGATACGCAAGTCCAGAAAATTTTGTTTTAGTGTTAAATACAGTTGTTATTGCCGCAGAAGCACTTGTAATGATGCTGCTACTGTGCTCATTTCCTTCACAAATGTACCCAGGTTTTAAAAGACTATGTATGTAATGAACTACACGAATAAGAACAGGGTTTTTATTGAGTTGCACTATAACTTCAAGTCCTAAACGTATAGGAATAGGGTAAAGCGAAATTTCTTCTTCTGAAAAAACCCACCAATTTTGTAAATATAGACCATAATGAAGTTCGGGAACGATAATACCAGGTTTAATAAGTTCTCCTAAAGTTATGAGTATATTTGACATTATAATCTTTGAAGGAAATGAAAATTTTAAAAGTAAACTTTTTTATTATAAAACATAGTGCTATAGATTATAGTTATAATTTCTATCGATCATACACAGATCTGCAATTAAATGAAACAAAAATAATATTAATAGTAATACTAATAATATATCAATATATAATAAAATATTCCTATTTAAATAATATATATATATTTAAATACTACATATTAGATATATATATTTAGATAAAAAATAAATAAATAAATAAAAACTTATTTAAATAAAAAAACAATTTATTTGAACAAAAAAAAATACATATTTGAATAAAAAATACTTTCGAGAGCCGATTTAATTATTAAAATCTATTACTTTACAAAAATCGATTCAATTTTTTTAAGATATCCTATCCCTAATCAGGCATGAATTGTTATATAAATGGAATGTTCTGTAATATTCTATTGTATTCAAGTTTAATATTATTGGTTAATATCTGGTACTTCTAATTTATATAATTCACTATCTATAAAAAGAATTATTAAATAATGTTATAATATCATATCATTATAATATAGAATAATAGTATAATTATTGTGGCAGATTATAATGAAATCCAAATTAAAATGAAATTATAGTATAAAATCTCGAAAACCAAATTTTTTTGGGGTGCATTTTTTAGGGTTAGGGGTTTAGGGTTAGGGTTAGTTTTAAAAAAAATTATAATAAACAAGTATTAGTGAGTTTTAGAAGGCTAGCAGGCTAAGTAGAAAATGTAGATTTAAAGATATTCAATTTTGGTGTAATGAGTTCGTTATGTGATGTAAGTAGCCTTTACTATAAATGGTTAGTAGTTCTACTGCTTGCATTTGATCATCGAAATAATTTTCTCGTAATATTCAAAAAAGGAGGTTGACTAAAGCAAAGTTAATTCAATATATGATCTACACGCTGCATAAATTACATTATTGATATCTGTATAACCTTCTAACAATAATTGCATCAAAAAGGAAGATGGCTAAAGCCAGGTGCGTTTATATGATTTTGATTATTTAATTAAAATTAGGGTAAGGGTTAGTTAGGGGTTAGAATTAGAGCTTAACTTATAAGTAAAATTGTCTTCCCGACATTTTTTATTAATGCTCCTATACAGGTTTAGACACTCCTTTTTTGTATTTTCAGCGTTTTTCATTTTTTTTCTTTGTTTTTGTCTCGTCGGGCTGATCTGTAAAGATCAAATTTTACGATTTGATTGGCTTTATATCATGTGAATGCACCTGGCTTTAGACGACTCCTCAAAAAGGTAACTCTAACCCTAACAAAATTTCACTCTGCTTTAGCTGACCTCCAAAAAGGGGGTTGTCTAAAGCGGAGCAGAATCACATGATATGTGACCAATCAAATTATAGAAATTTGATGATCTTTGGTGGAACAGAATGCAAAAATCCTAAAAATACAAAAAAATGGTAGTCTAAACCTACCTTGGTAGATTAATTAAAAATATCAGGAAGGCAATTTTGCTTATTAGACAATTTTCTAGTCAACTGGTTCAAAATTTTTTTTTTATATATAAATTTTACTATAAGTGCGAATGCACAGCATCTCTATCTAAAACTTTTTTTATACTAAGTTAATCACCTTTTTGGCTTAAAAGACTTTTGTAAAGCTCATTAAAATGCATCTAATAGTAGTTGGAGCGTCAAAATTGGCTTGGTAAATACCAAGATATCTTTAAAAAACCTTTCTTTTACTATGTAAATTTCTTTGCAAACAATAATATTGTTTATAAAGAAATTTATATAGTAAAAGAAAGGTTTTTTAAAGATATCTTGGTATTTACCAAGCCGATTTTGACGCTCTAACCACCATTAGATGCGTTTTAATGAGCTTTACAAAATTCTCTTAAGCCAGAAAGGTGATTAACTTAGTATAAAAAAGTTTTAGATAGAGACGCTATGCATTCGCACTTATAGTAAAATTTATATATAAAAAAAAATTTTTGAACCAGTTGACTAGAGAATCGTCTATTATATATAATATCTAAAACCTACCTAACTTTAATCCATTATGACCCTAACTCTAAAGTTAATTCCTTAAAATATATATTGTAAGAATCTACTCCACCTTAGACGTCCCCCAAAAAAGGAAATTTGCTTTTACTGTTTTTAGAGTTGACTAAAGCAGAATTAATTCAATATATGATCTACACACTGCATAAATTACATTATTGATATCTATATAACCTTCTAACAATAATTGTATCAAAAAGGTAACCCTAACCCTAGCCAAATTTCATTCCGCTTTAGCTGACCTCCGTTTTTATATACATATTACATATTACATGTTACATGTACATGTACATGTACATGTTACATGTAGATGTTAAAGTTTAATATACATGTACTTCAGCGAAGAAGAAGAAGAAGAAAAAAAATCTTTCAAACTATCAAAAATAATTGGTGCGTATCGAAACATATATTTTTGTTGCTTTTATGGACATTTCATCCTATATTAATTATAGCATTGAGTGTTTCTCTTTATTTTTGGTTTTTTTTTATCAAATTTTTTACTGGCTTGATGAATTGATAATTAATGATCTTTAAAGAAATAGCGAGAAGCTGTAACGAAGGGTTTGTTCATTAATGATCATTTGATTATCATCATACAAGGTAAACCGGTTTTCACAGGAATATCCCAAGTTGAAATTACTCAAGATCGCTAAAAACTTTACTATTTATAGACCAGGTTAGCTAATATTAGTATATGTGAGCACATCGGATTTATTTATGTAAATAATCACCAATACATATAGTATGATAACATATAATTTGCATTGTGATAGTTTATAATTATCGAATTCCTATATCATTACTATTAATTCCTGTTTCGCACCTGTTTATTTCTTATCCATCATAAGGATCCGATCAACTATAGCGGCAGAGTTTAAGCCAGAAGTTTAATCCTCTACAAGTTCATTTCACTGAGTCTATTTTACTAAAGTTCATTTCGCAGACATAGTAATTCCAGTCATTGTCTTTAGGGTCAGGTTAGAATTAGTTAATGTTAGTGTAATTTATGATAACAAAAAACAAACTTTTAGTAGAATAAGCTTCGATTAGTAAAATATATTTGCATAATTTCAAATCAGCTAACTTTATAAGGATTATGGTCATTGTTAACTGTATTTATGCATAAATAATATCGTAATAGGATCATAAAAATTGAAATGCGAAAATCAATGATACAGTTGTTTTTTTATTTACATATACTCAGTTGTCATCTATGATTTTAAAAATTGATTTTTGACCATTATGCGTATTTTGTGAATTTTAGATTAACTGAGATATAGATAACTTTAGTGAGTCACGTGCTGTGTATTGCCAAAATAGTAAGGTTTGTAACTGAATTTTTACAGTATCTCACGATAGAATCCATAACAATTCCAACGCAAACTAACTCAACCTTACAGTAATTCATAATACAGATTAATGCAAACTCAATCTTAACTACGTATTATGCATCGAATAGGTTTACAGTAGAATTTTTTATAGTTTTCATGATAATTCCAACTCTTATTACCAGAATAGTTTTACAGTAACTAGCGATATAATTCCAATGCAACTCATATAAAATAAAAAACAATTCCAATGCAAACCCCCTCTAACTGATACCATGGTAGCTGAAATAGTATGTTTTGTATAATTTAACCTTAATCACGTACTGTAGTCACCAAATAGTGAGTAGTCTTTGCAACAGAATTCTTTACGAAAGAATTAATAACTTAAATGCAAACTAATTCAAATTTATCCCCATAAAAATCAAGATAATTCTAATGCAAATAACTTAACCATACTGTGGCCGCCAGAATAGCAGATAAGTGTTACAGAATTTTCTTACGTAACTTAGTAGAAATAATGAAAATTATATTGCAAACTTACACAACTTTAAACTATATACAGTGGTTATTGAAATAGCAAATAATTACAAAAAAAATTTTTTGCCCTAATTTTTGATGAAAATCATGGTACTGTAATAAAAAATTCCAGTGTCAGAGGCATGGACAAAAAACTAATATAGTGTTTAAATCCGCTGAGCGAAGCGAGACCAAAACATAAAAATGTAAGGCAGCTTAAAACTGCCGAGCGAAGGGAGGCCAAAACATTAAATGTAAGTTAGCTTAAGACTGCCGAGCGAAGCGAGGCCAAAACATTAAATATAAGCTAGCTTAAGACTGCTGAGGAAGCGAGGCCAAAACATTAAATGTAAGCTAGCTTAAGACTGCCGAGCGAAGCGAGGCCAAAACATTAAATGTAAGCTAGCTTAAAACTGCTGAGTGAAGTAAGGCCAAAACATTAAATGTAAACTAGCTTAAAACTGTCGAACGAAGCAAGGCCAAAAAATAATGATGTAAGATTAGCTTAAAACAAGTCCATTATACATATGTTTTATACTATGAATAGTCAATTTGGTATAAAGAGGAAAAGAGTTTGCAAAGATTTTTGTAAAAATAATATTCTGAACTGCTAATCTGATTTTTAACCATCAGCTTAGCCAATTTAATAAATTAAGTCGACTATAAATAATCTCGACTGTTTTATGCCATCTACAAATCTGTATATAGTTGAAATTTGGCGGTGCAGTCAATACATGATCATGTACTAGTTACGTTATAATTTTGACAGTCAATATATAACAAATTCTATCCAAACACTAATTGAAGAAATCGAATTTATTACTTTACAAGTATATAATGAAAGATTAATTGTACACGGATATGATTTTACTAATAGTCCCATAAAGGTAAGGCAAACACTAATAGATGTCTTGATTCCAATTCAGCCAACAGTTAATGTTGGATTTGCAATGCTCTGGGTATAAAATCAGTAATCAATTTTGTGAAAAAAATTACAAAATTAAGAGAATTTTTAAGGAGAATTGACACTAGTTTTGGAATATTGGCCATCAGCTTAGTAATAAAGCACCAATAGACAGTTTTTATCTATATTTTTAAAAAAACTTTGATTGATAGAGATCAATAATTTGTATCTGATTTAATTTAGTATTTTGTATACATGTTTTTACGGTATGTCTTGTTTGAATGTTACAATTAAGAAAATATAATAAACTCAAAGTACAAACTTAAGTTTACCATGAGTTTTATGAATTCTGTTTAATAATAATAAAGCAAAAAATGCATATTCACAATGAAGATTGCGAAAAAAAAAGTTAATTTACAAAATCATTAAAAATATTCTTAAAATTTAAAAATATAAAAGATTTAATAATTAAATCTCCCAACTATAAAATGTTGTACTAGATTAGTAACTAATTTTAATGTGGTAAAAAAATATGACCTAGAAAATTTTTACCAGGTTGGTACACTATAATGGCTGTATAAGCATCAAATTCTCTGAAAATAAGTAATTTTTTTTACAGATTAATAGTACACACTTAGGATACAAAAAAGTGTGAATATAAGAAAATGTGACAATTATAGAGGTCAAATTAATATAAAATAGTTTAAAAAAAAAATAGATATATAAAAAAAAATAGACCTATATAGGATGTGACTAAGGAGATTTTTGAGTACTGTATTTGTTGAGTCAATTAAAGTAAGTGGTTAAAGGTCTGAGTTATGAATCTTTTATAATTTTTTTTTATCTCTTTAAACTATGTCCCAAAATAAAGTTTCAGACATTATTACGTGCATATATTATTAGAGTAGTGATCCATAGCTTTGAAATTCTAGCTATCTGCATAATTTAGAATCCTATTTGGATTTATAAATAAACTATCCGAAAAAATAATTATACTCAGATAGACTCAGGTTATTTCAAATATCTGGTTATCCATTTTGGTGTATAAGATTATTATTATCTTTTAATGACTATATATAAATAATAAATTATTGTGGCAGATTAAAATGAAATCAGATTAAAATGAAACTGGGGTCCTCTCTTGCTCACCTGTAAAGCTTATAAAACCCACATGTACTCGTTTATTAATAACCCTAGCCCTAAACCCTAACCCTAATGCTAAAAAAACCCCCAAAAATGTCCCCTAAAAAATTTTAAAATTTTGCTTAAAAATTAGAAAAATTTCATTTTAATCCAATTTCATTTTAATCTGTCACAATTATTATTATTTATCAGTAACTACATATATTATTATTATTATCAATGACTACATATAAATATATTTTTTTTTGTTTTTTTCTTATTATCAATACTTTCACTAAAAATGTCTACTTATAACAAAAGTACGAACATATCTGATTTTAATATTTCCAACTCTAACATTTCTGACTCTAATGAATTAATGATCTTCTAAAGAAGTTATTACATTTGAAGAAATTTCCAATACTATCTAAACTGGCAAATATTCATTCATCTAGCTGTCTCAGCAACATCAAAGAGAACATGAATTTCCTCAGAACTTTTTAAAATAATGATGATTTTTAAAAAAAATATTGATCAATATCAAAATACTCATCCTGAATAATATGTCATTATTTAGTGTTAGTGTTTTTATTTATCCTGAATAATATGTATTACGGCCCCAAATTTAAGTTTTTGGAACAAAATTTATTATTGATTTTCTAATATGAAACCCCAAAAAATTATCGGCACTCCGATCTATAATAACAATTTGTCTAATCCATCTTCCCACACTTTGACACATTTCATTAGACATATAAATTTATTATAATGACGACCTTAATCTTGGAAGCATTGACTATCTTGGCTAAAATTACTATTTACTTATTTGCAGTCAAAATTTTCAAATTTTGGGGCATTTTACAAATGCGCCGTAATAGTTATTTAGCATTAGTATTTATTCATCCCGAATAGCATTTTATTATTTAGCGTTAATACTGTACAGTACGTATTAGTATAAGTTTACATAAATAATATAATTGTAAACTTAAATGTACTTGTTAATTATAGCATTGAGAAAAATAAATATATTGTTTTTTTACATTATCGTTATCATTATTGTCATGGGCTAAAATGACTTCATAGACAAACAAGTTTATAATTTAGCTCTGAAGGCTTAGACAATCTATGATACGTGTAAATCTCAGCCGATAGAAATTAAGGGTAGAGGGTATGTCAATCATTTCTAATATGAAATCGATGGTAATTTTTTTTTGTATAATACATGTGGAAATCGAACTCAGTAGAATTTTCTATGATACGTATAACTTTTTTTTTTACACTTTTTTTAATCTTTTTTCTTTCACCGGCATTTAATTTAGAAAGACTCAGTAGGCTATAGAACCAACAAATGATATGTTTGTTGTTTCTTTTAGCTTTTCTTTTTCTTTTTGCTGCCGTTTTTTTTAGTGATTACTCTTTCATTGGAGTTTCTTTAGGACGACTCTTTGTGGAATCTAAGATGGTAAACTATACCGAATAGAGTGAAGCCAAAGAAAACTCTGGTAAAGGCTCGTGGTGGCTTTGATGTGCAAGTTACTTTAAATGGCACCTTTGGCTGGGTATAAATTCTGTGATTGGTACATTGTTTCTTTTAGATTTTTTTTTGATCTATTTTACTGATTTTTTTTATCAAAATTTATTTTTTAGAACAGTTTTGTAACGTGGAACCTGAAGGATGATAAAACTATGTCTGTCTAAATAAAGCGAAGCCAGAGAACTCTGGTAGAGGTTCATAGTGGTTCTGATGTGCAAATCATATTGAGTAGCATCTTTAGTTGGGTCATGCTAAATTCAGTAAATGATACGTTAGCTTTTTTTTCAATTTTCTGCTTACTGATCTTTCTTTCGTTGGAGTTTATTCTTTAGAATGGTTCTGTAGTGTAGAACCCGAAGTATGGTGAACTATATTTAAAATAGAGTGAAACCAAAAGAAGTGCTATTATAGAGGTGAAAGACTAATCGAACCACCTAGTGTAGTATTTAGTTACATGTAATTTAACAGTAATATTAGTTATTATTTGTAATAATAAATTTCTTAATAAAAACAAAAAACTACTGTAAAATACGGACCTGTGTACCCCCCCATGCGGTGTACCCTCTGCCAGTTTGAAACGCTAGTTCATGACTTATACCCGGGGTACATAAGTACAGTATATATAGTAAAATATATTGTTTAATATAGTGTAGTTGTACCCGGGTACAATGATTGAGACATGTAAATACCCGGGGTACACAGGTCCATATTTTACGGTAGTTAAAAATAAAATATTATAGCTCAAAATTTCTCATAACGATATATACAGTATTATAAATTTAAATAATATGTAATTGCTGTGATCGAGATAATACTCAATCATTTTGATTAATCAAAATTAATTGATTAATAATAATAATAATATCCTAAGATATTATTAATTGATCCTCCCGTGATCTTGATATAGTGATCGAGGGACTATCGTTAAAAATATCAAAAAACATTTATTAAAAACCCATTCGAAAGTATTTATAGTAATAAAAACAATTAACTTTATATGGCCTAATAAAAAAATTTTTTTTTATTTAAATTTTTATACTATACTATTCTACCCATACAAATAAAAATTTTCTAGATGCTATACCAAAAACCAAATGCCACCACCAAGCAGAAAAGTGAAATAAAAGCTAACAGCAAAGAAAGGCTAGAAGAAGTAAACCTACGAACCAACTCTAACTCTAACTTTAACCCAAACCTTAACTATATTTTTGGATGGTACTGTTTATATTACAACGAAGCCAAGACCCAAATTACTGTCACCAAAACCAAAGGCATTGTTCTAAGAGAAACTTCAAATTTGGTGATTGATTTTCTCTGGCTTGGCTCTATTTAGCATAGCATACTAGCTCTTGGATTCTGCCCAAGAGCCGTTCTATAGAATAAACCAAAATAAAATGAAAACGATAGCAGAAAAAAAGAAAGTCAAAAAAACAACGTTCCATATAGCCTGCTTACCCAAAAGTGCTAACCAAAAATTTTCCTAAAGGTAAACGTTGATAAAAAAAAAAAAATTGATTGGGTAAGCTATTTGTTCTAGAAGCCCGATAGAATAAATTACTACCCAAAAATTTCAAGGGAACTTCCAGGGTAACCCAGAAAATTTCGGGTTAACCCAGAAAAGTTTTACTGCATATACAAGTATATTTTTTTAAAATGAAGTTGCTTCTAGAAATTTCCCTACTATAAATAGAGGTTTTAATTTACATGCCACGAAATTTTGACAAGGGTTAATCGTATCCTTAAAAATTTTTATCAGGGGCGTATTTTTTATAACATGATTTTCTCTTGTACCACGAAAATCATATGAAAAATGATCGACATACCCTCTACCCTTAAGCCACTATATAATAAAATAAGTTTAGTTTAAGTCTCATTAGTCCTTTAAGTTATAAAAAGGACGTAACTTGGGTAAGGTTGGTTACGAGACTTATGTGCGAGGAAGGGGCACATAAGCTCACTAACTCGATAATAATTTCCTTATATTATATGATCACCAACGTCACGCCTCTGGCGAGTTGCCTTATCACTTAAAGTCTATATTTTATAGTATAGATTATCGAACGTACGAATCACCCCGTAACATTATTAAAATATTAACCATTATTATAATCGGATTAGGATATCTGCAAAAAGGATAACGGATAATCAGATCCGCTTTAATACTGTAATATCAGATTCGGATATATCCGTTTAAAAAATATCTACGTTAAATCCGGATATAATCATCCGGATCACTACTCTAAAAAATAACAAAAGAAAGTTTTTCAGAGTTTGTCGGATAACATACTTTAATTAGACAGATCGACCCTGAGTCAGCGTGGGAAGTTTGTGCTACGAGGATGGTTTAACGTAACACAAGTTATGATGCTTACGTGACATTCAAATATAAATAGATGTACTGTATTCAAAACTTCTAAAATTAATCAATTAAATAAAACATGGAAACATTACAGAACGAATGCCTTTATGAAATATTTAATTACCTTCGAACATATCATAAAAGCCTATTTTCATGCCTTCTAGTAAACCGACTATGGTGTAGAATTATTGTACCAATATTATGGAGTGAGCCGGGTGCTCGCATTCAAGATAAAAGACTTTTAAAGATATGTCTTTCAGCATTAAATGCTGAAGAACAAGCTTTATTAATCCCATTTAATATTACTCTTCCAAAAAATATAAAGCTATTATTTGATTATACAAGTTATATTACATCTGTTAATTGTAATTATTTATACGGTGGAATTCATAAATATTATTATGGATTGGTACCTGAGGGTTATTGTATAATAAAAAATGCAATGGTATTTTCTTTGGCTCTAATGTTTTTACGATCTAGTAAAGGACTTAAATATTTAGATTTTAGAGGATACATTCATAATGAAACCATGTTTGTAGAAAGGCTTGGTAAAAGCACAGCTGTCGTTTCCCTAGAGTTATGGTGCTTTGATATTAAAGATAAGACCTTGGATGATATTCTCAATAAATGTATCACTCTGACCTCATTAACTATTAGACACAATCAACTTGGCCCTGAGAGAGCTAAAGCATTAGCAAGGACTCTTTGTGCAAGCAATACAACTCTAACTTCTCTAGATCTTCAGCATCACCAACTTCATTCTGAAGGTGGAAAAGCATTAGCAGAAGTTCTCTGCAAAAATACCACTATAACTTCATTAAATATTTCTCATAATCAGATCGGTTGTGAAGGTGGAAAAGCACTAGCAAAAGCACTTTACATAAATACTACTCTAAATTCTTTAGACCTTTGCTCGAATGAACTTGGTACGGAATGTGGCAAAGCGTTAGCGGAAGCTCTATGCAAGAATACAACTTTGACTTCTTTAAAGCTTGAAAATAATCAATTTGATTCTGAAGCAGGGAAAGCATTGGCAAAGTCACTTTACATAAATACTATTTTAAATTCTTTGAATATTCGCCTTAATAATCTTGGCTCTGAAGGTGGGAAAGCGTTAGCAGAGGCTTTATGTAAGAATTCAACCTTGACTTCTTTAAATCTTGCAAGTAATCAAGTTGATTCTGAAGCAGGGAAAGCTTTTGCAGAGTCTCTTTATGTAAATACTACTCTAACTTGTTTAAATCTTTGCCATAATCGACTTGGCTCTGAGTGTGGGAAAGCGTTAGCAGACGCTCTATGCAAGAATCATACTCTGACTTCTTTAAATCTTGCAAATAATCAACTTGGAACTGAAGGAGTGAAAGCATTTTCAGAGTCTCTTTATGTAAATACTGCTCTAACCTGTTTAGATCTTTACAATAATCAAATTGGCTCTGAGGGTGGGAAAGCGTTAGCAGAGGCACTATGCAAGAATCATGCTCTGACTTCTTTAAGTCTTGGAAATAATCAACTTGGTTCTGAAGCAGTGAAAGCATTGGCAGAGTCTCTTTGCGTAAATACTACTTTAACTTCTTTATCTATTTACAATAACCAACTTGGTTCTGAGGGTGGGAAAGCGTTAGCAGAGGCTCTATGCAAGAATCATACTTTGACTTCTTTAGATCTTCACAATAATCTACTTGGTTCTGATGCAGGGAAAGCATTGGCAGAGTCTCTTTACGTAAATACTACTCTAACTTCTTTACATCTTTACGATAATCGACTTGGTTCTGAGGGTGGGAAAGCGTTAGCAGAGGCTCTATGCAAGAATCATACTCTGACTTTTTTAAGTCTTGGGTGTAATCAACTTGATTCCGAAGTAGGGAAAGCATTGGCTGAGTCACTTTATTTAAATACTACTCTAAATAGATTAAATATTGCGAATAATCAACTTGGTTCTGAAGGTGGGAAAGCGTTAGCAGAGTCTTTATATAAAAATACTTCTCTGTGTCTTTTATTTTTTGATAATAATGACATTGGCCCTGACGTGGAGAAAACATTAAAAGAGGCCCTACTAAGATGACGAAACCTTTTCGTCAGGTGACTTCAATTTGATATTTGATGAATGACGTAACTTACCGTATTTTCGTGGAATAACGCGCAGGGGTATAATTTCGAATTTTGGCCTAAATTAAGTTTAATCCGTGTCAAAATTCGAAATAACGCTCATGGGCGTTATTTCGCAAAAACACGGTATGACGAATGACGAAACTTATGACGAAACCTATGTTTAGTAATATATTTTATATTTAATATAGCATTTTGGCGTAATATACGAGTTTTATATTTAAGAATCCTTGAAAACTGTTTAGTATATAAACGCCTTTGGCATCTTGAGATCAGATAAAAACTGGTTAGTGCCTGCAAAATGCATAACGATAACAATTGTGCATAACAATGTATACTTATCGAAGTATAAATGAATAAATAAAATAAGAAAAAAAAAGAGAGAAAGTTAAAGTAACTTAAAAGCAACTTTATATTAGAATTACAATTACGTAATAGCAAATTTGAGTATATATAGGATCTTTTTTAAAAAATTGAAAATGAATATTGAATCTACTAATTTGCACTTGTTCATTTTAAATTATGATCTGCGACAATTATTACAAAAACTATATTTATATTACCTTTATAATCAATTTTAGATGAAATAAAACAACTTTTATAATGAGAATCAATATATACTTGCATAACTTCATTTTTTATATTTTGTAATTTTTTATCAGATTCAGTTAATTCTGATAAAATGTTTTCATTATTTTGCCATTCTGCAAAAATTTCACAAATTTCTGTTGCTGTTGGTCGTTCTTTTGGTTCTATATTCCAGCATTCCTTCACTAAATCTGTATGCACTTTGCTGTATTTTCGTAAATATGTGGTCGTAAACCATTACATACTTCTATTTGAAATTGTAATTTGGACTGCAATTTTGATTTTTGCTCAAAAGGTACAGGTTTACCGTATAAAATTTCCCACATGATTATACCACCAAATAAATAAATATCAGATGCTTTAGTATATTGTTGATTGTTAAAAACTTCAGGAGCAATATATGGTAAAATTCCACAAATTTTTATTTGATTTTGATTTTAATGCAATATTAGTTGCTATTGAAAGTCCTAAATCTGCAATATATGCACTTTTTAAGCTCTTCAATAGTATATTTCCACTATGTAAATCCCGATGAATAAGCTCATGAGAATGAATTATCTGGAGATCTGATGCGATACATTGTAGAAGGATTAATTTATCCTTCCAATCCATATGTGCTATATTACGTAGATTTTTGCGCAAACAACCAAAAGATGCAAGTTCCATGACGAGAATATAATTTTTAGAAACTTTGTCCTTTGATATACCGTAACATTTTAAAAAAGTTGGATCTTTAAGACTAATATTACAATATGCTCTTAACTTATTATTAAAATGTTCAAATTATTAATACGGTATAAATAATAATGATTAACATAATTATTGTGACGGCTGATGCTGATTTTGGCTGATGCTGAATATCACATGACATTTTGGTCCGGAAATTGCAGATCGGAAAATTTCAAAACAAACATCATTTGTTAAAAATCAAAGTTTTGCATAAGAAACTGCATTTCGTGCACTAACAAAAATTTTTCACAAACAAGTTTACTATATAACCTTCTAACCTTCTAAATTCTAGACACTAACCCTAACATAAACAAAAACTTAAAGAATTTATTCATTGGTCACGTGGTTTTTGATGATGATACTGAGGTAGTCATTGAACTTATCTTCGTTTAAGTTAGGGTTAGGGTTAGTTTAAATGTTAGTAGGTGTATTAGCAAAATTGTTCAAGGAAAGCTTTTTGTTAGAACACTAATGGTTGTTTCTTATGCAGATTTTTGAGTTATAACCGATTTATGGCAGAACGAATGTTTGTTTTGAAATTTTCCGATCTGCAATTTCCGGACCAAAATGTCACATGATATTCAACATCAGCCAAAATCAGCATCAGCCGTCACAATTATTAATAATATTAAAAAAGAATTACCTCTTTTATAAATTCTTCTTGATAATTATTTGAATTATG
The DNA here is from genome assembly GCA_003550325.1 of Gigaspora rosea. NCBI lineage: Eukaryota > Fungi > Glomeromycota > Glomeromycetes > Diversisporales > Gigasporaceae > Gigaspora > Gigaspora rosea. Next base: position 117,906 of record QKWP01000859.1, read on the forward strand.
AAGTAATTTAAGCGCAACTCCAAAGATAAGGTTTTGACTTTTATCATACCATCTAGCATAATATACGGTTGCAAATCCACCCTCGCCTATTGCTTCAATATCTTCAAATTCATTATAAGAAATCCAGGTTAAATGATATTTATTTTCCATCAAAATTTCTTTCAAATCGTCTTCAATTTCAGAATTATGCATCCAGTCATTTGTAACTGTTATTCATTTATAAAATTTTAGTCAATAAATAAAGCCACCCCCAGCCGGCCTCTGACCCTTCCGACCTAGTCACGTGCAATGTAGTACAAATAGAGATCACGTGACTTCCGGATTCGGTATTTTAGCAAAATTTTAGGTTACGCAAAACCCGTGATCACGTGATTTGCGTAACCAAAAAGCCAATCAAAATTTGAACCAGAACTTGGTCCAAATTGAACCAATTCGGGTTCACTTGAACCAGAACTTGGTTCAAATTGAACCATTTCAGGTCACTTGAACCAGAAATTGGTTCAGACTGAACTGAACCACTTCGGTTCGAGCTTGGTTCAAATTGAACCACTTCGGGTTCATTTGAATCAAGTTCTGGTCAATTGAACCACTTCGGTTCATTTGAACAAAGTTCTGGTTCAAATTGAACCACTTCGGGTTCATTTGAACTAAGTTCTGGTTCAAATTGATCCACTTTGGTTCATTTGTACATTTGAGCCAAGTTCTGGTTAAATTAAACAACTTCGGATTCACTTAAACCAGAAATTGGTTCTAATTGAGCCATTTCGGGTTCATTTAAACCAAGTTCTGGTTCAATTTGAACCAGAACTTGGTTCAAATGAATTCGAAGTGGTTCAATTTGAACAAGACTTGGTTCAAGTGAACCCGAAGTAGTTCAATTTGATCCTGAACTTGGTACAAATGAACCCAAAGTGATTCAATTTGAACCTAGTTCAAATGAACCCGCAGTGGTTCAATTTGAACCAAGCTCTGGTTTAAATGAACGAAGTGGTTCAGTTTGAACCAATTTCTGGTTCAAGTGACATGAAATGGTTCAATTTGAACCGAACCCGAATTGGTTAATTTGGACCAAGTTCTGGTTCAAATTTTGATTGGCTTTTTTGGTTACGCAAATCACGTGATCACGGGTTTCGCGTAACCTAAAATTTTGCTAAAAGAGCGTCCTTATCCTAGACCCCTGGTTTAGGATAGTTATCATGGACCCCGGGGTTTAGGCAAATTAAACTAGATCTCAAATATGATTGGTTCAGATCTAATAGCTATCGAGTAAAAAATTCTAAGTTTTTTACTATATGCATATCGCCGCGAAGTCAGTTTCGCAATAAAAATTTCAATCGATTTTAAAAAAATAAACTTTAAAGACAGTTTTTTTTTATCTTTATTAATTTTTATTTATTTATTATTATTTACAATATACAAGCGAAAATAAAAAAAAAATTGAAAAAAAGGTGAAAAAGTGGAAAAAAAATTCGACAAAAAAATCCATCAAAAAATAATAAAGCCCACAAATATTAAAAAGCGGCGAGAACGTGCAAAGGACTACAAGAACTAATAAAAAATACACCCAAAAAATGTCTTCGCTGGAAAGGAACCATAGTGACTCTGATGACAAGGTTATGCAAAGCCAACATAACGAAATAATACCAAAAAAGTGACGACCAAAAACGACGAGAACGCACGAAAATCATAAGGACCTATGAAAAATATACTAAAAGAAACGAAAAACCTGGCAGCAAAAAAAAAATCTAAAAAAGGTAAGAAAAATAACAACTCACTAGGAAGCGTTGACATCTACAACGAAACTACAACGACTTTGGTGACGAAATAACAAGTGACAAGGTTACGCGAAACCAACATAACGAAATAATACCAAAAAAGTGTCGACACCAAAACTGACGAGAACGCACGAAAATCATAAGGCCTATGAAAAATATACTAAAAGAAACAAAAAACCTGGCAGCAAAAAAAAAAAATCTAAAAAACGTAAGAAAAATAACAACTCACTAGGAAGCGTTGACATCTACAATGAGCGAAATGACAAAACCAACAAAAATGCGGCACCAAAAGCGACGATACCAAGAGTGACAATCCTAAAAACCAAGCGACGATAAAGCATCAAAACAAAAAAATTATGCAGATCGTTATATATATGTAAACTGAGGGGTCTACGGATTAATTATAAACCCCCCGGTTTAGGTTAAGTTTTCTCTTGCTAAAATGCCCGAATCCAAAAGTCACGTGATTTCTATTTGTACTACGTTGCATGGGACTGGGTCGGAAGGGTCTGAGGCCGGCTGGGGGGTGGCATTAGCAAAAGTGGGGGGTGGGAATAGCAATTCCCTAAATAAATTAACAGTTAATAACAATATAAAATTATTTATGATATAATACCCAATGTTATATCATTTTCTCTAATCCTGTAATCGACGATTTAAATATATAAATTTATTAAATAAATTATACAAATGAGTATTGACTTTCATGACCCAGTCCCAGATCTAATAATCGAATACAAAATCAAGTGTATCGATCTTTTTTCTTAAAAATTGATTATAGCTCAAAACTTTGTTTATAAATCACCATTTATGTTATCATTCTGCTCTAACCTTATTTAACTCTAATCATAACTCTAAATTTATATGTTTTTTATTCAAATTACACCTGATCTTATGATTGGGTTGCGATCAATGTTTCAGCCTAAACCAAAACTTTCGGCCGGGTGAAGCTTCCGAAATCTCCAAAACCTGTTGTGCCCAAGACCACAAATCTGAAACCTCCGAAACTGCTTTGGAGGGACTGATATTACCAACCCATTTTTCATGTCGATCATTGTAGATCTTGATTCAACATTACTGTTACTGTTACACAAAATTGTCTATTAAAATTTTTTTAAGTATCGAGCGTCTTTGTTTTAAAACTAGTGAAATTTCATTCTTCAAAAAAGTAAGAAATCGGGGCTAGGGTCTAGAAAAAGAATTAGAGAAAGTATAGTACTTAGTAATATTCATTACGGGTATTAAATAATAATAGCAATAATAAAAGCTTTAAAAAAAATGATCAAACTGTAGCGTTCGTTCTTAAAAAAAGTTTCATATATACTGTTTAATTAAAAAGTTAATATTTTAATACTAATATTTACACTAGTCTCGCTAAGTATTTTTTTTTATGTTACATTTAAAATAAAATAGTAAGGGCGCGTATTAATTTGTTGAGCGAACATAATTAGATTAAAAGCAGGTGATCAACTGACTTTAATGAATCGTATGAAATATTATAAAATACAGTAGCATATTAGGAATCATATATTTTAAATTATATATTATGTGAGGTACAACAAATAATACATAGGTAAGTAATAGAAAAATTTTCTAAGAAATTTATATAAATGTTTTACTAAACATACATTACATTGGTTATACTTTATTAAATAGGTGACCACACTATATACGTATCCATATAGTTTAACTTTTGTATGATGGTTTCCGTTTCTGTTTTTTTTCTTTTGCAAGTGGAATAATGCTAGTATTAGAAGCTACGGATCTATGATGACCTGTTTCTTTGTTTATAACATTGACTAGATTTTGTGCTTTTCCAAAATCATCTAAGGTAACAATATTATGAAGGTGAGACATTAAAGTATTTTGATCGCTACAGTTAAAATGTTCCTGTGTTGATGAATGTTTAGATTTAATTAGATTTTGAAGAAATATTAAATTATTCTGTAATTCTTGGAGACATTTTGTAGTAGATTCCAAGAATTCTTTGATTTCTTGTTGATAAATAGCAGCGTCATTTAAATCATTAACATCAGCTATAAGTGAAGTTGATGCAGATATAGATATGTTTGATTGTGATACTTCGATTGGAATATTAGATCCAAGAATGTGTCCAATGTAAGTAAGGATCTCATTAGATGAGGTTGATATAGAACTATTGCTATTATCATTATCTTCATTTTCAATGTCTTTGCTTTTATCATTAATATCATCCTCAATATCGCCCTCATCACTAATATTATTATCATCATCTCCAGATATTTCAAATTTATTAGCATATATATTTGATCAAATATTTTTGGATTCCTGGTAAGTTGAAAAAGCCATTTTAGGCAAATGTGAATATTGTTCTTGCTTACAAAGGTCTTCTATGTAAAGAGCTGCAGCACGAAGATGTTTGCAAATGATTCCTCTTTGAAGAAAATCAAGGCATTGGCAGCAAATATCAGTTGGTTGTCCGTATATACAAGTTGTATAAATCAATCCAGGCATAGTTTCAGATTCAACCTCAACATAAATCTTTCCAGAAAGCTCATCTACCTCATATTTTTTTATTTTATTTGTGTCAATTAGCTTTCTTGCAAGGTTATCACGTTTTTCACTTGGAGATAAATATGCAACTTGGGAAAACTCTTGTATAATAATTTTACGATCAGATTGGTCCATTATATTAAGGTCTTTTCGCCGTTCTGCCTTTTCTCGTTCAATATTTATAGCAAGATTTCGCAATGTTAAGATATTTGGAATAACTTCATACACAAGAGCAATATATAATACATCAGCTCTAAGGGGACGATTATTTCTTTGGAATCGGCTTAATTGATTATTTTTTAAATACTCATTCATTCCTTCAAGATGGTTATTCATAATAGGAAGTTTCTCTAAAGGAATTTCAAGAGCTTTTGCAGCATTCATCCGTCCATTAAGGCACCAACTAGACAAAAGATCTCCGGCCCATTGTTTTTTTAAGTAAGAAAGAAAATTTAAACCACCTTCTAGAACTTTCTTATTTTCTAACAAGCTTTCTGCTTTATAAATGCATTCTAATAATCTTTTTTTTTTTGTAATATAATTACGAACAATCTCCTCACTACCATCTATTAACCGAGCCTCATTCAAGACACTTTTTAAAAATGCTTTTAAGGTTTGTCTTAATAAAATTGTTTTATTTTCACCATCATGTCCTAATTGTTTATTAATTTCATTCTTGCAACATTGACTGATATGAAAGTAACAAAGAAGTAGAATAATTCCTGGCCATACTTTTGATAATGGCTTTCACTCTTTTATATCAGCATCAGTCATTACAGCACAAGGGCTAAACGTAACCAAGGTAGCTAGAGATTGATTCTGATTATAATTATTACTGATCTTATCACGAAAGATTGTAAAAAGTCGTTCTAAAATTTTACTATCATATCCAGAAGATGTTAGACGATTAGATCGAGGTGGTGTAAAGAGAATAAAAGAAATAGGGTTGCCTTTATTATAATGAGACGTGGAATAATTAAATTTTCCTAACACCCGATTTTTTGCTTAATAAAATATTTTTAAAAGTAGTCAAAAAAGTAAAGTAAACATAAAAAATAAGTAGCTTATTTATATGATAATTACAAATAAGTACTCATTTTTATTGTACGTACGTTTGTACATGCATAAATTGTAGTTGCTTATAACAATGTAAAATAAAACCTAATAAGTAAGAAAAAATTGCAAATTACACGTATCATATTTGATTATGAAGCGAAAAAAATGGAAAACTAAAAATACAAGGAACGAGTATCTAAACCTATCTTGAAGCTCTAATAAAAAATGTTAGAAAACTAATTTTATCAACAATAATTTCACTTTCTATAATCTCAGACCAACCAACCCTAACTCTAATTTTATTTTCTGCGTTTTAGATACTCTTTCAGATAAGAAATGAAAAATGGGGTTGTACTATCAATATTCCAGTTGAGAATATTTCTTCGTAAAAAGGCGATCCTTTATTTGAACTTATAAAATGTAAGCGCCTCTAAAAGTACTTAATAGAATAATTATTTAGGAGATTTTAATGTCTTAAAAGTCAGTAATATCAAATGAAAAGATCATATGATCACAGATTAAACCAATTCGAAAGCTTTTCGTGATAGGCTACACTATAGATATTTGTCCATTGGGCAGCGAAAGAATCAAGCACTGCTGATTATCTCGTTCTCACCAATCTTACCCAAATTTATAATATATTTGCAAAATATTAAGATTGCTTGTTTGATTTAATCTTTATAAAATAGCAATCGTTTTTTTTTTTTTTTTCGGAATTGGGATTTGTCCAGGTTTTGCCAGAAAATATATCTACAAAGTGAATTATGTAAATTTCCATCGTACTAACAGTAATATGTAATACCTATCAATTAATTCTTTGGTTATAATTTTACTTCAAAACAAATATCGATTTGATAAATATTTCAATTTTTCTATAATTGTAAAATTATATATGAAACTTTATTCTAGGTTGGAGTTATGATCATATAATATAACGGACCTATGGGCCATAGGTCCGTATATCATATGATGCTATTGCATTTAAGATTCAGAGCATGTTATCGTCTAAATTGCTTTTGAATTTAGAGCGAATCCATATAAATAAAATAAAATAAAATTTCGTCAAGTTTAAATAAGTAGTTATCGAAAAAAGTTTGGCTCAGATCGATTTTACCTAATCCCCTAACGTTAAAATGAACATTTTGGTAATTAACAAAACGTCGATCATACGGGCCGAATTTAAACTTTATGGTTATCAATATCTGATTTCCAATCAAGGAACCCAGTAACATCTTCATGATAATCACATCACATAATTAAGTGTTCAGCCTACATTATTAATGTGTAGCGCTTATGCGCCATCTTCTTATTCATTACATTGTGGTAAACTACAGCAAGTGACAGATAACAAATATTTATTACAGCTGATTTTGGCCATAATTTAATGGTAAATCAGATCAATTTGCAGATTGTTACAGTAGTCAGATTTGAATTAGTTCAAGATCGATTTTGGTAACATAATGTCGACCGTGGCAACATCAATGTCGACCGTAAACTAGTTCACGATCGACTTTGGTGATATCAATGTTTGGCTAGGTCAAATGAAAATCGTGAACTAGTTCACGATCGATTTAAGTTTGAATCATCTTTGAATCATCTTTGATACCTGGTAGTCCTGTGATTAGATTTTGATAAATTGACATCATTCAAATTATCTCAATAAGATGTTTCCAATGGTACCAATTTCATCAAAATCTGATCACAGGATCACCAGCTATCAAAAATAGATCAATTCTTTACCGTGAACTGGTTTGAATTTGATTCATCTTCAATAACTTGTGATCTTGTGATTGGATTTGGATAAAATTAATATCATTCGAATCATCTTATTGAGATGATTCGTATGGTACCAAATTCATCAAAACCCAATTCAAAGATCGCTAGATATCAAAGATGGATCAAATTCTTTATCGTGAGCTAGTTCACGATTGAATGAAATTTGATCCATCTTTGATATCCTGCGATCTTGGAATTGGATTTTGATGAATTTGGTATCATTCGAATTATCTCAATAAGATGATTCTAATGGTGCAAAATTCACCAAAATCTAATCCCAAGATCGCAAGATATCAAAGATGGATCAAAATCAACCCGATCGTGAACTAGTTCACTATAAAGAATTTGATCCATCTTTGATATCTTGCTATCTTGGTGAATTTGGTACCATTCGAATCATCTTATTGAGATGATTTGAATGGTACCAAAAACTATAAAAACTTTAATTATAAAATACAAGAAATCAAAGTTGAAACTTTTCTATATATATGTATAAATAAATTTACCCAGATAATTAATTTATACCAATTAATCATTAGAGGTACAGACATTTAGAATTTTGGAGGTAGCTACCCAGTAAAAATATCCGGCGATACGGCATATTTGCCGTATAAGTAGAAATGTCACATGCCATATAAATGCCGTATGCCATATAAGTGTTGTATGCTGTATTAATACCGTATGCCATCATTCACTTTAAATTAGTGGGCGAATATAAAGATGATCTATTAATTGCTGGATTTAAAAAGTGTTTCATGTTTACAAACACTTATTTACTGCTAACTAATACCATTACCTTTCTATTCGGTCAGTGAGTATTACAATAAATTTTAATGATATAAAAGATTAAAGTAACCTAAATACGGCAAAAATATACATTGTAATAAAGATAACACGTTTAAAGAATGGCATTTTGCATGTGATTCCAGCAAATAAAAATGAGAATATTAATGATTGCATCAGAGAATTTCAGCTTAGAGCCCTGAGAATGCAACTGAACGGATTTCATTCAACAAAATTACCGTATAAGCGTGAAACAACGTTCATGGGCATTAGTTTGAAAATTGGATCCTTCAAAATAAATTATAGGTTCTCTAATGTAGCACATAACTTATTGTTGCGATAAATGATATACAGTCGAGTGCTATCAATAGAAAACCTGTCGTCGGGTTTTCAATGTTCAGTTGACTTTCTGTTACTTTATGGGCGATCTATTCTGATTAGGGATGGGGATGGGCACGGTCCGGTCATGACCGGTCAATGACCGTGACCGATATTAGCCGGTCAGAGCGGTTTGACCGACCGGTCAAGATTATGACCGATGCCAAATTCTTAATATTCTGGCTAATAAAATGAATACAGTAATTATTGCTTAAAATTCATACCGGTGTATCTGTATCATCTGGTAAATAGAAAAATCAACCCGCCTCTCAAAAGTTTTTCAGATCATGTGGCTTTGCATGGTTGATGGACGATATGTTTCATTTTTAAATAAAACTTTTTTATGATATAAGTGATCAATAATGAATATAACAAGAGTATATAAATTAATGTATATCACATGGTCTGAAAATTTTTTAGGCAGTGAACCCGGTTGAGAAATGCCTTGTTCATAATTCCGGCCAAATTTGCAGATCATTTGGCCAGAATTATAACAAACCAATTTTAATTCCGGTCAAATGATCTGCAATTTTGACAGAATTGTATGCGATGGGTTTCTTTTGGGGGAACCGTTAAAGCAAGGTACCATCACATGATCCGATGGTCATCAGCCTGACCATCCAGAAGTCAGAGATATTATATAAGAAGACGATGGCCAATTAAATTCAAGAAATTTCTTGATATAAAAATAGATTAAATTTAACAAAATTATGTTTGATAATCAACAAGCAAAGCTTTCGCTAAACTAGTGATGCCACCGAAATTAATTTTTGAAAAAGGTCTATTTCGTCTTCATTAGAGAAAATTAAAATTTTTTATAAGGAAAAGCAAATAAAATTTATATAGATATGTTCCTTATAATTTTGTCTATTCAAAAAAAGTATCAAATAATTTCATCTTTCAAGTAAAATAGATCAAAAACAATTTCATCTTCAAATTTTAATTTCGGGTTTTAGAACCCTAGGGTTGGGGCACGGTAAAAATTTTGGGCATGCCCCTAGGGGGCATGCCTCAGGCTGAAGCATGACCTCTCTTATTGTGACCTGAGCATGCCCTCTATATATAAATCATATAATATATAGCATAACAAGCTTTAATTTTGATTGGTCAATTACCAAATTATTATCACATATTGTACTATATATATTATTTGATTTTAAATGAATAAATTCTAAAACTACTTTTATTCTACCTATAGTAAAAATAATTTAGAAAATAGAGAATAAATTAAAAGTTAGCAATAAAATACACTTTTTGTCTTATAGATAAAATATTCCATATAATTATAGATTATTTAACAAAGTTTTAAAAGCTACAATATATTAGATATAGAGTATATATAGAATTTATATAATTATATTCTATGTTATACCTTTTATACTCTATATGCATATATTACTTTATTGATAGTTAACAATTTTTTAATTCATTTATATTATTCATTATTTATTTTGTTATTAAATATTTATTGATTGATAAATAAATTCGTTTTTTTAAACCAGATACACAATGATAATAGTTATCAAAATAAATAAAATTTGGATTGAATTTATTTCTATTAGCCAACCAGATTTTGTATTACCAAATGATTTACAAAAATTGGCCAATCATTGCATACCAATTCACATGATTTATATTTATAATCACATGATAGGGGCATGCCTTTTAGCTCAAAGGCATGCCCCTAGGCATGCCCAGAGGGGCATGCCCTGGGACACTATGCCCCCAACCCTAAGAACCCAAAATGCTTTCGTCTTCATATATACGCTAGACAAATGTGATTGTGACAGGATTGTACAACTTCCTGCAAACCTTTATAAAAAAAATACTACAAGAAAACTAAGTACCCTTGCAAAATAAAACTTTAAAAAAAAATTATATAGACTTCGCACTTTGATAGCAAATGAAAAAAAACAAAAAAAAATTAGATTTTGCACTTCAAAAAAAAAATTAAGTACCTCTGATTAAGAAAACTCCTCCCAGGTTCAACATATATTTTTTAACACAAATGAGAACTTTTGCAAAACCTTTCGCAGCAAACATCTGGTCTTTTACAACTATTTACTAAACAAACCATAGCAACGAATCCCATTGCAATTAGCTTAATAGCAAGTTTAACACCCAACCAATGGCGCATATTGCTTTTTAACATTTAGCAACTATTTGAAGTGCCAATAGAAGAATTTGATGTTGAATAGTGGCCTTTAGTAACAAACGTTTGGATAAAATTTAATTACAAAAATCATATCAAGGGAAATTCTTGGAAAACCTTCATATGCCATTTTAACAAGCCCTTCAAATCAAGTACATGCAAAGAAGATGTTCCAAGTGAGAAACTACGAAAAACAAAGGTTCGAGACATGAACTTATGTTCCACAAAAATAAAAATAACATGGCTAGTTACCAAAAAGAAGGTGCATGTTGAACGTATCCCAAGTTCTCCCGACCACACTTATAATCTTGAAGAAAGTAAAAGATTAAAGTGGTTCCAAGCAGTCTGGGCTTTGGTAGAAAAAGAGGTAGTTAAAAATTATCCTGCTTCCACAATAGTTAATGCGGTTAAAGAGTATGCCACTAAAAGCTGGATCTTAGTATGAGTGTTAAAAAGCTAAAATGGAGGGAGGTTGCCAACATAAAGTATAAAGTTTGTGAACCTCAAAATACTTATTTTGTTGGTGCTTCTAACCTAACACAAGGTGATGCAGTTTTTTTTAAAAAAAGAAGGTATCTTGTTGAATCGTTCTGAATTTAGCACCAATTTACTCATGGCTTTGTTTTCATGCATCCAAAACAACTTGAAAAACTTCAATAGCATGGATGGCTTACTCTGATCGACTTCATACACAAGACCAATAAATATGACTGGTGTAGGAATATTAACAGAGTGCTCTAGAGTAGTGTAGTGCATACTCTGGCAGAGTATCCTTTAACACCACACTGAAGTATGAATCAGAGCATACTCCAAAGTGTAACCCAGAGTATAACCCAGGATATAACCCGGAGTACTATGTGCTAAGTACTATGTAATACTCCGGAGTTTATAGTACCATATTTTTCTGAAAATATGCTATCTTATTTGGGGAAATACAGTAAAAATATATATAATAATACTCCAGAGTATAATTCATTTTGTATTAGTAATATTATTCTGGAGTAATTACTTCTATTAATAATATCTTAGCAATCTGAGGTAGTGCTATGTCTAGACCACACCGGTATTGAGTGGGTTATACTAGTGTTATACTCAACAGTTACTCTAGAGTATCTTACTCCATTAATATCTCTAGACTATCGTCTGTTTATGCTATATATTCAGGACAGATACGGTTGTTGGGATGTCAGTAGACATTTTTTCATTAGTAATAAAGATAGTGATACGGTCATGGAAGCGTTGGTGATAAAGCGGCAGTTTGGTAGCTTCTGAAAACCTCAATATTTTTTTATCAGACCAAAGCAGCGTAGAAACCAGAAGTATTATGACAGCTTTCCCAGGTCTTCAAAAAGGCAAGCAGTAATGTAAGATGGTTCTTTGCACCATACATATTATGCAGACTTGGATGAATAAAATCTACGAATCAGAAACTAGGAGCAAGATGATCCAAGCTATGCACAAGCGAACAAAGATTGGTTGTGAGATGCTTGTCTAAAAATCAATTAATGAAAGTGACCTTCCTGCTATTAAAAGATACATTTCAAGGTACCATTTGAAAAATACACACCAGTGGGTGTTGTGGGCCTGCTGGTATTCTCCGTTACTTTTGCAAGTAATATCGATGAATGCTTTGGAATAATACCATGGCGAGTTAAAAAAAACAACTTCTCTCCATTACGGTTTGATCGGTGCATGTAATAACATCTTTGCACTTAATTTGAAAAGGTGTTCAGATTCGGATTTTGTCATATTCGAATTTCGTGTTAAAAAAATTTCTGCCCCCAGTATTGATAATAATATAATTTAGGAGATTCACAAATTCCCCTTTACGATTCAAAAATTATTAGTTGGTGAAGTTTTTGCTGTTAAGAGTAGAATAAAAAAAGAGAAAGCATTGCTCGGGTTAATAATACTTGAATGTCACTGCCTTTTTTTTGAAAATATATGCTTCCTTGCAAGCATATCTTTCACGAGCAAATGTATAGTCCCAGGAAATTGCTGACAGCTAATGCTTAGAGAAATTTTCAAGGAATGTTTGATGAAAGTGGTTTTGAAGTTTTTGAGCGTCGCAAGTTAGTAAGTTTAGAACTATTTGAAAAGAACGAAACTGATAGAGCGGCAACGAATAGAAAACTTACTATTAAGAATAGAGTACAACATCAATCATTTTCATATATAATCATTGTACAAAACAATTTTTATATAGGAGCAAAAATACGCTATTGATATAAATTTTTGAGAACCTATCCAATTTTGGCCAAAATTTTGTGGCATATAGGTCAAACTATTCTATTTATGGTAGTAAAACCTTAAAGCCACAAATTATATTAAAAAAATCTACTTGTATATATCGTCAATTTTCTTAGGACGATTGAGATTTTTTTAGGTAGTACAATATAAATAACATACAATAACATATGATCATCACCTGATTTCAGTTGAATGTTATTGTAAAAAAAATTAGTAATGTGATCACTATTAAAATGTAGATTGTTGTACTCTACCCTTAATAAGCCAATGGAAAAGACCCATAATCAGTATTGGAGTATAGAAGAAAATGATGATAAAAACAAAAAGGCTAAAATTTATTCAAAAATTAAATTTTGTTTAAATTCCATTTTTTAGAAATAGAATAAGAGAATTTTATGGTTAGCAAAAACTTTTAATAAAAAAAAATAAATAAAATTTTATTTAGACCTACAGAAAAAATTAAATCAATTGTTATATTACATAATAAATATTTTCCACAATAAATTTTATTCCTGACACTCTTTTTACCAGAAAAATTACTTGTGCCACCAATTAAATATGTGAAATTTGCTGATCAATAAAAAAAAAGAAATTTATAAAATCATCAATTTCTTTTTTTTTTTGACTAGCAAATTTCACATTTTTGCAAACCACAATAAGGGCGCTGACATTTATTATCTAATATCCATTTACTATAGGGGCTTACCTTCCACCTCAGATAAGGTTTATAAATAGAATTTTTTAGCCAATCAAATTTAACTAAGGTAAGATTTTCTTGACCCCCACCCTCTAAAATATTATTTAATAAATGTTAGTGCTCTAATTAAGTTCAAAGAAATTGCAATTTATTGCAATTAATTAGGTTTGCTTACGATTAAATCTTAAAAGTTTGGGGCACAATTTGCCTTTGAAGATGAGCCAAACAGGGCTATCTCTCCGTTAAAATCACCTGACATGATTTTTAGATAATTGCTTTTATTATGTGATAAAATTGGCTCCAGAGGCCAGCTGTCAGGACGCCAATGATCGCTAGATCATGTGATAGTACCTGGCTTTAACGAATTCCTTCTTTTGGGTAACAGAATATTACAAATAAGTGGACATCTAAAGTGAAGGCAAACCATATATAATAATTTTTTAATTAACTTTAGGGTTAGAATTGTTCTATATTAGGTTAGATTAGATTTTAAGTAGATATATATAAGCAAAATTGCCTTCTCGACATATTTGCTTAACACATCAAAGTAGGTTTAAACTATAGATGCTAGTAAAATTAAACTATTTTACCAGGTGAAATAGTAAAATAGTTTCACCAGAATTACACCAAAATAAAATTTTGGTGAAATGGTGAAATTGGTGAAATTGGTGAAATGGTGAAATTGGTAAAATTAGTGAATTGGTAAATTGGTAAAATGGTGAATTGGTAAAAATGGTAAATTGGTGAATTATTGAAATGGTGAATTAGTGAATTTTGAAATGGTGAATTGATGAATTGATTGCCTTCTAAAAAAAGCACTTTTCCTTTCATTTATTTCAATGAGATCAATGAATTTGGTTGGTTAGAATAAAATTAAGATAAAGTTACTTGCTTTTGTAATCTGTAACTTTACAAAATTTATTTTTGTATTGTGCATTTTGCATCTAAATTCGAACTTAAACAGTTAAAGTTTTGATCTCTAAGTGTACTTGTAAAAACATAAAATGTAAAAATTTGAACAAAAACCTAACTTTTGAAGAGCAAATACAGTCTGAATTCCAGACTGAAATATTTCAGACTCTGGAAATTTACTATTTCACCATTCTGCTATTTCACCATTTCACCATCTCATCATTTTACCAATTCACCAATTCACCATCACCAATTCACCAATTCACCAATTTACCATTTCACCAATTCACCAATTCACAAATTCACAAATTATACCAATTCACCAGTTACACCAATTACACCATTACCGATTTGTGATTGGTGAAATGGTGAAATCATTTCACCACTTTGATTTAATTTTGCTAGGATCTATAGTTTAAACTGCCATTTTTTTGTTTTGCTTTTCCAGTGATCATCAAAATTCTATATTCTGATTAGCAGTTGATCACATGATTTGCCTTCACTTTAGACATTCCAAATCATTAATAATTCTGATCAAATTTGCAGATTATTTGGCCAGATCTAGAACAAAACAACTTTAAATGTGGTTAAATGATCTGCAAATTTGACCAGAAATATGAACAAACAGCATGGGGAACTTTCTCATTTTTTGGAAATACACAGTTTATCATAGCCAATCAAAACCATCATAACATAGACACATGACCTCACTTTTAGATATTCGTTGAACAATACAGCTAATAGCAAATGTAGTCCGTATATTATAATTTCTTAAAAGAATCACATTGTAGAAGAATCATATTGCTTATTAAGCAACAACAGTAACTTTTACAACTGTATAAATGTTATTTAAAAAAAATTTTTTTAATTACAAGTTACTAACCTCTAATATCACTCTATACAACTAATAAAACTATACTACAGTATTATACATATAAAACGAATTATTAAATTAACTATCTCCTAATTGTGCATAGCTCTTAAAAAACACCTGTAAAATTTATAAATAAAACGAGTTAATTATTTGAATAAAAAAAAACTGAAAAAACAGGTAAACTCCACGAATTAATTAAGCTTTGCTTCTATACGGTAGATAATACTTCAACTCTTCTTAGATTTACCTTTAGTCGCACGATGCAAGGCAATGCAACTTTATTTTCTTGACGAGACACTCGTTAGGAAGTTGTTCTATTAGTAAAGTATTATGTTAATAGTTGATTTTTTTTTAAGTTTGCTTATACCCAAAACTTACGGTTTTACATTATAAATACTTGTGTAACGTCGATCCCGGAAATCATCGGAATTGAAAGTCGAACGAACGGTTTTATTGATCATGTGATGCAGATCGCCGTGTTTTGTTTGTACCATCCCTACTTGTCACTTATTTAGATATTTGATTGGATAATTGGGTAAATAATTTATCGGCTATAACCGGTCATTAACCGTATGAATGACCGGTCATAAGCGGTTAACCGATCATGACCGATTGGGGTGGCGCACAGATTAATTAATCAAACCTATGTTAGCTAACTATATAATTTATCATATTACAGATTTTTCAAATGAATATCGATTTTCGGCATCTTGACAATTAAATATTTATTAAAATCGATCTATTTCAAAATTATTCAACTAATTAACCAAACATAGTATTACCTGGAAAATTTCACAAGTTGTTTTTAAAGTATAAAAGAATAAAACTACGCTTGAAAATCTTTTATTAATATGTTAATATGTAGGTTTTAAGTGTTCGAAAATAGAATATATCAAATTTGCTAGAAAATTATATCTTTGATGCTTGTAAATTAGAATTAAAATGAACTTTATGCAAAAAATCGAGCGTAACTTTGCTGTAATAGTCCTTAAGAAGATTTTTCAATTGAAAGAAATTAGAAAAATAAGTGCAATATTCAGGTGAATTATTTAGAATTTGCTCTTTTCTTTATATTTAAAATACGTAAAATGATAATTCGTTGATTTTTTTTTTAATTTTACTGATATAAAATTTGATTATATTAAAACGATCAACTTATCTAACATAGTTTTGATTAATTAGTCAGTACGCCACCCCAATGACCGATGGCCGTGACCGACCGTGCCCATCCCTATACACGAGTTATCAATTATATATTAAATCGTTTGCTAGAAAGTCACCTAATAAAATGTGTACGTATTAAAAAAAAGTGTAAGAATATTCTTTTTTTTTTTGTAAATCGCAAATCAGAAAATTCTTGAAACACTTGAATTATCAATTTTCTATTGAAATTTAAAGAAAAATCCTTTTTTCTGTACGTTGCAAATCAAAAATTCTTCAGATTCTTCTAGAATCAAATCTGAATATGTAATACTCGAGTGACTTTACAATGAATAATCATATAGCACAATTCCCTTCATAAGTTCTTACCTAGCAAAAGTTTGCAATGTTTCGGATGTTGATTTGACGAATTATTATTGCTCGATCAGAGAATTTATTGCTATAACCAAGAAGATATATATGGGAATAGGTCCGCTACCAAAACGGCATCTAATTTACTAAGTATCATTGTCACAAGAAGGTATTTACCTAACCTTCCATCTCTAATCCGAAACAGATTAACAACCTACGCTGAGGCTATCACTGCGGTAATACCTCCTTACATTCCTAAACAGAAAACTGCTACCTTTACCTTTAGATACAGTACACTAAATGCTTCTTCGAAGCTATTAACAAGCTACTAATATGGTTCTTGCGAGAAAGGAACTTTACAGTTTCATAGCGGTTTTAAGAGAATCGCTTGAGTATCTTTCTTTGGATCCGGTCCTTGCACTGCTATTGCAGCCTCGGAGCCAACTATCCAACTATTGAAGATGCAACTCCTTCTTGTGATCATTGCGCTGTTCCAAGCCGCCGAGCCACTTAACACAGGTGGGTAGGGAGGGTTGATAGAACTAGCCTTTATCAAGGAGACCGATAGGAACAGAAGAATGACAACACTTACCCAAAGAAAACTTTCTTTCTTAAATAACCCCTAACTAAGCACTATTTGTGTAGCAATATGAGTTCTATTTAATTTTACGTAATATTAAGGTTTTTAACTTTAATCTTAAATTTATTTAGTTTGTATAAAATTTTATTACTACAGATAAAAATTATTGATATTCGTTTTTCCAACATAATAACCTAATTGCTTTAGAATAGTTTTTATTAGCTGCAAGTTTTAAATAATATAACCCTTTTTTTTGATTTTTTTGATCTTTTTGTATGCCAAATTTTCCATTTAAATATATGTCACCATATATAAATTGGGCTATAACATTGTCATTTTCAGCAGATAATCTTATATAATTTAACAATTCATCATCTATATTTTGCTTTTCTTTATCACTCATCAGGGCAAATGCATAACGTAATTGTGCATCAGAAACGCCCTCTTCAGCGGCTTCTTTAAAAAGCTTAACAGCTTCTTTTCTATCTTTTTGCACATAATAACCTTCCCATAAATAATAACCTTTCCAATATTTTGCTTCTGAATCACCCACCTGAACATTTTCTTTAAAACATTTCCAAGCATTTTTATAATCACCTTCTCTATGAAGCTGGATCCCTTTTTCAACTTTTTCAGGAGGAATTATAATTGGGCCTTGATTAGAAAGTTCTAAAGGATCTTTTAAAATTAATGGTTGAGAATAAGAAGGATAAGTTGGTGCTAATTCACGAAGTAATGAAAACATTCGAGTCAAATTCATGCGCGAAGGTGGATCTTGTTGCAATGCTATTGAATAATAATTAAATATATGTAAATAATAGTTAGACTTAAGAAATATTTCATTAATAATATCATAATTGGAAATATACTGTATAGTGTCATTAAAAAAAAACAAGAATACAAGCTAAATTTAAAATTTTATTTATTAAATATACTTACAGCCTTTAATAAGTTCTATAAGGCCTTTTTGGATCTTTTCATCATTATCATTATAAGATTTACTAATTGGTGTTTCTTCTCGTTTACCATTTAAGATATGATTTGATATTTTCTCATCACTCATATTTTCATAGGGAATTTTTTCATAACAAAGTTCCCATATAAGCATTCCAAAGCTATTGAAAGGCCAATAATATATTACTAAAAGCAGAATGATTTAAAAATCCAAAAAATTAATACAAACCTGAAAATCTCGCTTTTTGATGTATATCGATATGAATTCTTCTCAATTACTTCAGGTGCCATCCAATTTATAGGAACTGGATGACGTGATAAGTTATCGTCTTTCATACGAGAAAATCTGAAATTTGTCAATTTGGCTTCAAGATTATCAGTTATCTATGTTTAAAGGTCTAATTAATAAGCTTTGTTTTTAGCATCATGACAAGTTATACCAATTTACCAACCATCACATTTTCACATCTAATATCTCTGTGTAATATATTGCAACTATCCAGAAAAAGTATAGCACTGCCAATATCCAAAATTATTTGTATTTTTTTAGTCCAAGGAATATCAAACGTTTGATAAAATTCATTTAAATTCCCATGCTCAGCCCATTCAAAGACAAAAACTTTATTGTTGTTGATATGTGTTATGCCGTAAAAACGGAGAATTTTTGCAGACATAGTTACTTTTGTCAAGATAATTAATTCAGCTTCAATTTCTTTATAATCTTTAATACTTTTACAAGCAACCTCTATATTTTTATATGATTTTTTAAGAACACTGCCACGAGTATCATTTATCTTTATAATAATAGGATCGCTCAGTTCGGATGGATTAATTAGTGGTGTTATGTCTGATAATGATTTTTTTGATTGAGACTTTTCGATTTGAGATTTTATTATTGAAATTTCCTGAAATACTGTGTTAAGATTTTTAGAACTATCAGAAATACCCTCAGAAATCTGTTCAAGAAACTATAAAAAAGGTATTAAAATAATGGCTTTATATTTAAAGAAATACAGCACATACATACATTGTTCATTTCATTGATATCACTTTCAATTTCCTTTTTATATCCTTCATTGGCTATAGCTATCGTAAATTGTAAATCTTTCATACATTCATCATATTCTTCGATCAACTTAGTTAACTTTTCTTTTAACGAAGATGCAGAAAGATATTTTCTAATACCTCTAAGTTGTGTTACTTCACTTATAAAGTCCTTTATTTTATTTAAGTTATTTGATAATTTACCTTTTGCCTAAAAGAATCATTTTCTTTGTTACGCATTAGCTGATTAATACTATTATTTGCCATTTCTACTCGATCCAAAAGGAGAGAGCAAATTCGTTTGTTATATTGCGCATTTTCATAAATTTCAATAATTTCTTTAACCAAATTATTTATTTTATTAGCTATGGGAATGTAAAGTGAAAAAGCTTCAGTTTCGGCCATTAGACAGAGCGATTATTTGTGTAATGGGTAATTAATGAATAAAACCTGGGTTAAATTGACATGTAAGTACGTACGTACGACAGTATATAGTGTAACGATAACATGGGCTGAGTTCTCAAAATTCTGTACAACTGTCCGAATTTTGTAATCGATATATATTTAAAAAATTTAATACAGTGCAACTAATATTATACCAAATGATAAATACTAAATTTATATGTGTGGATTGGACGTAGGTTGGTCAGTGTTAGCATTAATATTAATGTTAAGTATTGACTCGAGTAATTTTTCATCATCGGAAAATATGTGTCAATTAATGAAATTGACGGACTTATTGGAATCTTCGCACAATGGTAACTCTGGCCGAAGGATGTAGATCCTAAGGTGTCTAAGGATCTTCAAGATGCGTAGGGAGAAAAAAAAAGGACATGCAACGTTATTTTTGTTAGCCATTTTATTTGAAAAATATAGGAATAACATTTACTGTCTCAGTAATTAAAACACAAATCAATAAATATGTGTTTCATTCTAAACAACAGTTATTATTCATAAAAATGTAACTGATTCGTTTAATTGAGAGCTGTATGGACGTACACAGCCGCATAAAAACGGTGTGGCGTAACTACATAATACGTAAACGTAATATTTATCAGATCTCAGACCCAAAGGTTATGTCAAAATTCGGCGTTGCGAACTACCCTCACCATATAGAATGACACATAATCAGTGGCAAAGCGGTGGGTGAGTCTTCTACAAAGCTAAAAGCTATACTTTCAGGCAATAACAGGAAAAAAAAAACAAAAAAACAATGACTTTCGTTAAGCCTTTAAATATTTACTCATCAGAACAACAATAAATTGCATAGTACGGGTTAAGTCGTATGATGACGATCTAACAGTATTATGCTAACACAAACTTCAATTCTGGTCATGATATTTTCCTAAAGAATTGTCTGTAGATTTCCGTTCGTGACAATGCTCGCTCCCATGACCTCGTTAGTTATGTCACGCTTTTAATTAGTTCCAAGTGTTAACTTAACGATTATATCATCGAAGCAGAAAAATTTACGGATTTTGAAAAATTATTGATTTTTAAACTCTTACCGTATTTTAATTCTGAAATCTCAAATATGCACAATTATAGTCAAATGTAGCCTTGTCAAATTTTCAGCCTGCTAAGCCGCTACTTTGATTTATCTTGTGCTTATATGCATATTCGAGATAGTAATACTGATCAACCCCGGCCTAGTGATTTGAACCGGTTGGGCTATAATCGGTTAACCGACCCGAACCGAATAAATTTCGGGTAATCGGTTGAGTAAATGCTTAATCGGTTGACCCGTACAACCGGTTGAGAATCGGTTAACAAAATGTAAATGACATCGTAAAAGAGCAAAGGTTCCGAAAAGCTCCGAAAAGAAAATGAATGAACATAGTAGATGAGGCAAAAATTTGAGTGAAGATCCGAGAATTCCCGAAAGTAAACGTGAAGTGATCTTAATCGGTTGAATCGGTTGACACCAAATATTTCGGTTCGGTTAACCGATTAAGGAAATTTTTCTCGGTTCAAATCACTACCCCGGCCCCGCCTGTTTGGTTAATAGAATTGCGTTACAATTGTGATTTGGAAACGATTAATAGATTAAGTGGCAACTACTTTTTTTTTGAATAGTAATAACTATAGAAAACAGCATTCGATGTTTGAGTAGTTTTCATTGCTAAATTTTGCTATGAACTATATAATTTTGTTTATATTTTTGATGTACTGTAACATGTAATAAAGTGATTACTAATTATTTTTTATTCAGTTTATTACAAGTGAACAAGTGACTCTTAACATAAGAAAGTTGTCGGGCCCAGTCAAAATTTTTCCTTATACCGAGATTTCCTTATTTCTAAAGCTTTTTATCATAAAATTCACAATTGAGGCTTACAAAATCTTTCTTATATTAAAATTTATTATATCGAAGGCTTCTTATGTCGAGAGTTACTTGTACTGTATTATCATTTTATTCATCATTCAGTCATTTATTATGTTCAGTTTTTTTTCATTTTATTTTGTTTTTTTTTTTATATTGTATCACGCTGCGAAAGGTCAGTCCAATTAGACTGGATCGACTCATTTGGTCTCCACCTCGACTTAAGGCTTTGGCATCGGCTTATATCATTAACTGACAAAATTAATAAATAGCCTGCATATTCCAAACATATTGTGCATCACATCTTTTATCGAGGTAACATATAATCCGCCCTTTAGACGCATTACTATAATGAGCGAGATTGAATATTGTGTAGAAATAAGTGAAAAAAATAATGAAAATAACAGCAAAGCAGAACAGGTCGCTCCACATTGTGGGAGAAGTATACAGACTATTGTTTGCTCAACAAATTTTGAGTATGTTGCAACATTTAGCCAAGAAGGAAAAGATGTTTTTGGGTATCCAGTCGATAAGGATAAAATATCGGCACGACTTTATTATGATCATTCAGTTAACAGTAATGATAATGAGATTTTAAATGATGCTTTTGATCTAATAGCGGTCTCTGATTGCAAGCATATAATAGTTGAAACTTATAAAAAAAACGATAAATTTCCTCGTGATTTCAGTAAGTATTTTGTACTATTTTTAATAAATTTTTTAAATCGTCATAATTATCTTACAGTTTTATAATATTATAAAGAACTTATAGATATCGTGACAAAAAAATTATATGGTTTAGTTGAAGGCATACAAACAATCAATTTTCTAGAAGATGGAAATGTAGCGTTCATTGAAGGAGAACTACTCCATATTTACTCAAAGTCCAAAGTTCAAGACGAAATCCGGTGGACTTGCAAGAATAAAATTGAACTTGCATCATTTATAAAATGCTTTATATTTCCAAAAGGAAAATTATTATTAGTTACTAATATACCCTTCATGATAACACAATTCGATCTGAAAACATCAGCAACTGAAATACAGTATTTGTTAAACTGGGACATATACGACAGAAACTCGGATATATATTTAGAATTAAACCATAACAATACACTGTTGGCAATGGATGATATGTATACAATTAAAGTATTTTCAACTGAAAATGGCATGATTATTGCAGAAGGTATTATTTATTTTATTATATACACTGTATTTTGTTTGGTATTCACAATTTTTAATTTTTTTATTTAAATTTTAGATAATGAATGTTCATTTAATGAGTATAAATATTTCGTTGCTTCAGAAGAAGGAGAGTGTTTAATACTACAAAAAGGAGAAAGCTTCTTTATAACTGAACCATGCAGACTTGATAATAAAGTGAATGCGGATAAACTTTTTCAACTTGATAATATTGATCAAAACGAAAAAAAACTATATCCTTGTATCATTCATTCCGATCGTGCTATAGGCGTCTGTAATGGATATCTATGGATTAAAAAACTAATTTATAATGAGTGGAAAAAATATTTATGTGAGGAGTTTAATGAATATTACAAAGTTAATAATCTTCTCTTTGGGAAGGAAATAGAAAGGCATTTAAAAGAAACACTCGAATCTTGTGAGTCAGATCCAAAATCACCACCATGTGAAGGCAATTTTTTTAAATGGAATTGGAGCTTTAAGCCAAATCTATTCATATTAGAAGCAGATGCATTTAATAATGTTGAACGAGAATGGAATAAAATCAAAGCAATAGAAATTAAAATTGATAATTTTCTAGATACTGACCAAATTAAATTTAAATTACTCGAGAGTGAAGATTTAATGGCTATTACAACTATAGGGGTCTTTATATGGACTATCAAGTACGAAAAAGGAATTTTTTTGCAAGGATTTTGGGGTTATCAACCTAATATCGTCCGAAGTGATAACTCTGCAAGCGAACGAACAATCAAAACCATAAAAAAGCTTCTTAAACAATTTAATTGTTCAAATACGAAATTATTACCATCACCCAGCTTTGATACAATATGTTTTTTGGAAATTTCGAAGCTAGATTTTTATAATACATGTTTTAAGAATTTTATAGATGATTATACAGATAATATTTTAATAAAATTGCATGGAAAGTATTTTTTGCGCAGTTTAGTAAGGGCAAATAAGATTGAATTAATTGAAAAATCATTCGATATTTGGCTTGTTAAGTGTGTAAAGAACTTGGAAGATGGACAATTCCAAAAATTCATTAGAATATTAGATATTATTACCTTTTCATTGTCAGATTTGGAGTTATCTTATAGATCTCATGACTTTACAATACGTTACTTAAAAAAGATTGCATTTTTACTTCCTTATAGGTATAAAGATGATTTTCTTGATAATCGTTCCTCAGCATCACATCTTCAACATTGTAAAATGTTAAAATATATAAGAAAAATTCCTTTTTGGAAAACAATAAATTCATATCTTTCTAAATATTCTAAATATTATATTGATTCTTATAATACTACGATCACAATCAAGCTGATATTTCCTACAAAGAATTTTGCTACTTATGATGATAATTATTCAGTACTTAAAGAATTAATTTTTCCGCCTTATAATTCTTTTAATTCTTTGAACTCTTCTAAGTTTTTTGAATTCTGGAGTTTGCAAGCACTTGTAAAATTTAAATGGGAATCGTATGGTAATAAATTTATTTTGTTTTTCTTAAAATTTTAATCAAAACGCCTTTTATTTATTGTAATTACTTACTAATGTTAAGGTTATTTTCATATAGGAAAATATTATTATTATTATGTAATATGGCCAATATATACAATATTTATGTTATGTTTTGTAATTGCAGTTACGTTGCGTGAAATTTCACGGAGTGCTTGGGCAATGCTTTTAGGATTAAATATTATTCTTGGAATTCACCATTTGATTCATGAATTTCGGCAAATGTTACATAACTATAAATTTTATTTTTTAAATATTTGGAATTGGTTTGGTATGTACAATGAGTTATAAAATTTTTTGTGCTTAATATTATGCTGATCGAACTATTTATTCAAGACCTTGCAGCAACTTTATTTCCAACTATCACCTCTATTATGTGGTTTCAAAATGGGATTATTTCTCTCTGGAATGTCTCAATTTCTACGTTATTGCTTGAACTCAAATTTTTATTTTTTTTTCGTCCTGTGAAATATTTTGGAATTATTTCGCAATTATGATTGAAGTTGGAAGAAGAATTTTTTCATTTTTGGTGGTTCTTGGAATTATAGTTTTCGCTTTTGCACATTCTTTGCATCTTCTTTTAAGACCTACTTCAAATTATTCGTTTGATCAACCAAGTTATACTAATGATGTCAATAATCCTTGGAACTTTGCAACAAGATATCAATCTATTTTGCCTAATGGAACTATTGAAAAAGGTTCATCTCTTATTGAAACACCTGATGGTAACACAAACATGTTTGCAATGTTAAATACTGCAATTATAGCGGTTTATTTTATGCTAACAGGTATTAATTTATTAAAACAGTTTATTTACTCACAAGCATTTCTTTAATATTATTTATTTTATTAGGAGATACAAGTTCAATTTCTTCATGGGTTTATAAAGAAAATTGGACACTAGTATTTTTGTTGGTTACATTTTCCTTTTTTACCACAATTTATTTGATGAATTTGTTTATTAGTTTACTTGGTGTGGCGGTTGATGAAACAAATAAAGAAGAATCCTTTTTATATCTAAGATCTGAGGTATTAATAAATTTTTATTTTTATTTTTATAATTATAAAAATCTAGCTGACTTTCATTAAATACTTAGTTAATATCTGAAATTGAACTGTTTTATATGTTACCTTATCGTTTCCTGACATCTTGTAAGCCTCATTCATATTTTTATAGTGAAAACTTATGTGTATTTAATTTGCGCTAATGATATATTTCTATTAGATATTTTGAGGTTTCAAAAGATCAACTTTATGAATTGACTAAAAATATACAAGAAAAGACTTTTAAAGGTATATATGAACCATATCTTTCAAATTCTATTCTTGAAATAGTTGGTATGGAAAAGGATGAGATTAGTAAAAATTTTGAAAATATAAATAAGAAATTTGATATTATTGAAAAAAGATTTAACAATATTGATAAGAACTTTGAGGATAAATTTGATATTTTTAAAAAAAAGATTTGACGATATTGATAAAAACTTTAAGGATAAACTTAATATTATTGAAAAAAGATTTGACGATATTGATAAAAGCTTTAAGGATAATATTGAAAGTTGACAGAAGAAAGAAAATAATAAAGTTTATTTCAATATATATACATATATATAGAATATTTTTTAATAAGAAAAAGATAATTGAGCCAGCAATTTTTAGACAAATTGATATTTTTTTATATGTAGCATTTTCTAAAAGTTTTAATTTATTTAATATCATAGAAATTTTATTTTAATTACAGTATATAGATAATGATGTTAAACCCTTTACACTATTTATCGAACGAAATTAAGAATTTTATACTATGGCATTATTTATTTATATTGTTATACTGCCGGATATTTACTTTATATATTCGTTCTTAGTAAAATCTTCGGCAATTTGATTCCTATCGAATCAGATCTGTCAGGTGTCCGGGATATCCAAATCATCTTTAACAAAGATTAAATCTGTCAGACATCCATGTTGGGATGTTACAAAGTAGTTTTACATTTTTAGCAACAATGAATAAATTTTAACATCAAATTTAATGACTATTAATTTTTAATTATCGATTTAATCGATTTTCATTTCGAAATAAAGAATAAATGAACTATTTTAAAAACAAATAACAATACAATAAATTTTTGATTTTTAAACCTTTTATAAATAAATTGAGATATTACCAGTAATATAAACAATACTAAATATTACTCAAAGACAAAATGTACGAAATTTATTAATTACTTAAATAAAAAAGTGTATATTTCAAAATTTACTTGAAATAGAAAATCTCAGTGGAAAAACTATATAAATTTACTTTAAACTAGTGTACAGTTTTATATCAAAGTTATGAATTTTGTGATTAATAATTGTTCATACTCACAGATTTAAATAAATCATTAGAAATTGAACCAACTAATGTAGAAAGATTAAATTTCGTGGAATGATTTATCAACATGAAGTCAATTTAAAAAGAAACAATTGATTCAAAAATTCTGAAATAGAAGAACTTAGAAATAAAATGAAGGATCGTGATGTTAAACACGAGAAAGAAATCTCAACGACAACATGAAAAGAAATCGAAAATTATGAAAGGAACCTCCAAACATCAAAAATAAACATGATCAAGAACTTAAAATAAGTAAATACGTAAATATGCCACGGAAGATCGGACATTTACTCTAATAATACCGTTGGGGATCTAAAAACTAATTAGATTTACTTTGCACAAACATCTGAGAGTCTCTTGATAACTGAATATTGTTATTAAAATTGGAGATTAAAGGAACATAAGGCAAAAATCAGCAGAAAAGACATCACAGCTTACATTTTATCAGCGGGTCCGGTGCTGCGGAATACAATAACTCCAATATGGATTCTAGATTAAAAAATTAAATAAGTTAATTCTTCAACAGAATCTTTAGTGAGATACGAGAATTACTTCAATTTACTTCTACCAAGAGATTTCCGTCTTTTCATTATTCTCAAGATATTTATAATGTGATCAAATATGATATTTTTGATGCCTTATATATTGTTTAAAAGTATCACAACTTAAATTTTTTAAATATGGTTTGAATTAATTTATCTTGTTAACTACCAAATTATGTTTCTCAAATCCTGAGATTATTATTATTTTTTTTTTTTTTGAAGAAATCAGAATAATTTAAAATGAATAGCTTTAGATGTCTTATATGCTTATATACTATTTATCGAGCCTATTCAATTACTTAAAATTCGAATTATAAAAACTTTGTAGGTTATTTGTATTATTCATATTATACAACTGTGAATATACTATTTATACTTTCAATTCGTGATGAAACCAACAATGTAAAAGAATCGATGATTTTAATTTCGCATTAATAATTTATGAAGAATAATAATAGTTTTTTTCAATAGATTATGGGTATAAACATTTGATTTTAATTTTTAAGTCCTACTGATTTAATGTGGTCATTGTTATACTAATTAAATTGCTTAATTATAAGTATTATAACGTTAATTCTAGTAAATGTGACTAATTTTTTTTTATCATTACTGGTTGTCACTAAATTTGGAGAGTGATGTTATAAATGAACTTTGTACTTTTTATAGTGTGCGGCAAAAGGTTTGATGCTAAGGTATAGTTATATATATTTAAATTTTCTTTTCTGTCAAATTCAGGAATGTCTAAGAATTGGGACAATTTTGATTATGTTTTGGATTTGTAATTTTGTTAGGACTTATAGCTTTAAATATTGAAAAAATCGGGACAATTTCTTAAAGGCTTTAAAAAGACTTTTTCATAGCAGAAACGACTTGATAGATTAGTTTTGATCGGTTTGGGTATAAACTCTTATGCAAGAGATGATATCTATTTTGTTGCCTGAAAATTTCCCTCTTTATGTTAAATATAAATAGCACGATCAAGTTTGAACTTAATTAGTTATATAAACCAAACTTGAAGGGCAGTTTGGATTATTTTAAAACCTCAAAGACCAATCTAGTTCTATGTTCCAAATTCATCGATTAATTAGGATGAGTTCTGAGGTCTTAATATTCATGATTAGTTATGGTAAATAAAAGACAACCTTTTTTTGTGTAGAATGGGAAAATTTCACAATGCCTCATTGTTTGTTGGTTGATATGAGGAATTTTTAATCATTGTGTTTGAATAAGATATTCAAGTTCATAAAATATTTAATCTAACTGTCGGACAACATTCAACTAATTGACAAAAATCATTTAATCAATTATATAGTTAGCTAATCGATTAATAGCCAAAGTTGACTTCAATTAAGATTGGAGCACAAGGGGATGCATGTCCATATAGGGTGTTCAATTGACTAATTACATGTGCTCAGATTTTTGAAGGCGTATATATATGAATTTGCACATTTTTTTACTGATTAGTCTATTGAACACCCCTAATGCCCCTAGACCTCAAGTATATCTATTTTATATTTAAAAAACAATGCGTACAGTAAACGTAAGTTTCTCTTAATCTACACACAAAACATAATGTTAGAGGTTAAAATTAACCTTAGTACACTTGCAGTTTACTCCTACATTTTTTTAACCATATTTATCATTATATTTTATTATGTTATAGATCTACTGTACTTTCTAATCTTTTCAAAAAAATCATATGTATTAGAATGATTCAAAGTTAACTTATTTCGAAAATAAATAGAGGTTTAAAAAGTCTTATTTTTGGTTTGAAATTTTGAAATCAGAAAATAAAATAGATGCTATTCGGAGATAAAATGAATAAACTTTAATTACAAAATAAGCTTACAAATCAAAATAAACAAAGTTTATAAGTCTACTAATTTCAAAATAATTCCATTACTAATTAATTCGAAATCAGAAACTCTGAACGTTAGATTTGAATCACTCTAATAATGCTGTCTAGATCCGATTTGCTGAATTTTGGCTGCAAAAATTTTTTTAAAAAAATACATAAAACTATTGTTAATAGAAATAATAGAAATGTTAAAAAAAAAATATAAGTTAAACCATGATAATTTATGCTGATAAAAATCTGCTTCATTGACAATAGAACTTTGAGTATCTGGTTCTTAATCTATTAACTTTTTAAGACTAATACCTCTCTGAGCATTTGTAAGATAATGCAAATATTAACAATACAATCTAATTTTCTTATTTTAAATTAAAAAATAATCTCTTTAAAAACTAAATTTTAAATTCTATTCAGCTGAATGATTCTTTGAATAAACTATATTGTTTTAAGGATACATAATCAGTGATATCGCAATCAAATTATATCTGTAATAAATTTTTAAAGAAAAGTTCTTTTTTACAATATACCTTTAAAATCCTTAGTTAAAGCTAAAATACTATATGATGTAATCTTTTAAAAATTTTTTAGCTTTTCAATATCATATGAAATGGCATGCCCGTGATCCATTGAAAAAAATTTTTCTTAAATTTTGAACGTGATAATTAAGAATCACCTATTTTTTGTATTGTTCTGGTTTTGAAATTATTCTAAATTAGAATAATAATGGACATTTTATTTTACTTTTTTTTAGAAACACAGTAGTTTATTTAGATACAGAATTTTGCAAAAAATATTATTTTTTTGATCCCACTCTTGTTTAGTGAGGCAAAGGCTTAAAATATTATTTTACATTTATTGAAGAAAACCAATTCTAACTGAATTGAGGCAAGAAATGCTTGAATGAATTAATATACACAGGTCAAAATTATACACATTGGTATAATTAGAGATGTTAAATTGCTTATAAAATGCTCAAACTGCTTAACACAATTTTCTTATTAGTTTTATGATTTTTTTATTTTTTATTTTTTGTAAAATTACAGTATTAAAATTGTTTATAATAATTTTAAAAAAATATATTTATTAAAAAAATAAAAATTTGGTCTAATTTGCAAATATTAATCATTTTATATCATTAAAGCACTGCTCAAAAGCATAATTGCTTATAAATTGCTTAAAGACAATTTCTTACTACAAATATTATTTTTAACTTTTTTTTGTAATTAGATATATTGTTTATATTATTTTTAATCTAATTATTTATTAAAAAAATTAATTTGATTATCATTGTAGTTTAATAAATTATTTTAAATTTGTGTTACACAAAGCAATTTAGAAGCAATTTAACATCTATAGGTATAATATCAGGTACCCAATATATATAGTATATAGATAATTTGTGTTCAATATGTGTAAGATATATTTATACACATACCCGATATATGTAGAGTTCATGTAGGATATAAGACACATATCAGACGCATATAGTACACATATAGTATACCTACCATATACATATTAGGTACATATCGCATATATAAATTTGTAATGCATCATGTACTCAGTATATATTATAGGATACCTGATATGTGTAAGTTTATGTAGAATTTCAAACATATATAGTTATACTTGCTAGCAAAACACAGACAAATCCCAAATTCAAAAAAACAATTGCTATTTATAAAAGATTAAATCAAAGAAATAGACTTAAAATTTTGCAAATATATTATTTATAACAATAAGAATATCTACTATTTGTTTAAATAAAGATTATTAATAAAGTTTTTGAGAAATTAATTTGGGATGTATTTGGGATTTGGGCAGGACAAATTCCAAACTATAGTAATTTGGGATTTTGCCAACATGTATATATATAGTACACATATAGTATATATGCTATATATATATTAGAGGAGCAGGTCAAAATCCCGACAAACAGAATCCCAACAAGTCATAATCCCGACAAAAAAATCCTGACAATAAAAATACTGACAATCTCGACAACAAAAAAATCATTAAATTTATTTAAGTTAGGTTAGGGTTAGGTAAGTGCCTAGGATAGGGTTAGGGTGATGCCTGGGCTAGGGTTTGGTTAGTTGATTTTATAGTAAAGTTGCTCAAGGAAAGCTTTTTTTGATTTGTCGGGATTTTTGATTGTCGGGATTTTTTTGTTAGGATTATGACCTGTCGGGATTTTGTTTGTCGGGATTTTGACCCAAACCCATATTAGGTATATAGCATATATAAATACTGTAATAATATTATGATAGCAATATTAATACTTTATTTTAATTTTAATTTATTAAAACTACACATACTAATTAATTTATTAAAATTTTTTATTTATATAATATAAATAATGAACATTTTAAAGGTAGGGTTAATGTAGATTATTTTTTTTTAATAGTGATTATGTTGTAATTATATGAAATCAGGTGATCAACCAATCACAATTGCAAACAATATAGATTCAACCAATCAGAATTAATTATTTTGTGTAACTACAGAAAATTTGAGCCAACTACGAAAAACTTTGTAACATATAGAAGTATAATTTTTTTAAATACTATATTTATTAAAATTTTACTATTATTCCTCTGGGTCGATAGTGCAGTGGTTAGCACTCCGGGACACAATCGCAAGGTCGCGAGTTCAAGTTCAAAGGGCGATGAAACTCTGCCAGGGCCACGATTGGAAATGATTAAGCAGTTACCGCATAGCCACAGAGTTAGGGACAACCAAAAAAGGTATAATTCATCAACAAATGACGTAAACATTGAGAGAGCCCAGTTTAAGAATTACAAAATAGGCAAGTCATACCAGCCAAATAAAAGAAAAGAATTGCAGGATCCGAGCTCAGGAAGACCTTCCCTCACCCAAATGGAAGGAAACTGAAACTTCAAGAAGGCTAGTATGGTAACTTTGAGAAGGCTAAAACGGGAAAGGAAGTACCAGAACTAGGGCCACCAGAACAAACTACCGGAAACTGGACCAAAGGCTGCTTCGAGTAGAAATGTCAG
The DNA here is from genome assembly GCA_003550325.1 of Gigaspora rosea. Lineage (NCBI taxonomy): Eukaryota > Fungi > Glomeromycota > Glomeromycetes > Diversisporales > Gigasporaceae > Gigaspora > Gigaspora rosea. The sequence continues at coordinate 150,016 of QKWP01000859.1, forward strand.
AATATTAGTACTGAGTGGAGCATCGGGAAGGATTTCTGTGGACTGACATGAAGCGGAAAAACTAGAAAGACTATAAGAAGCTGAAACTGATAACACTGCCGGACAGGCATAGTAACAAATGAGAGTATATTCAGGAAGACCGAGTATGGAATAAGGGAGGTACAGACAGCCTATAAATAGTAAAAATAAAAATAGGATAAAATCATGTACTAAAGCTGATCATAGCCGTAAAATTAAGTGAATTAATAAAGAGGCCATACGCCACCTCTGGGTATTTCCCAGAAGGAAAACATAAAAAAAAATTTTTACTATTATTAAAAGAGTATTTTGTATTACATATTATAAAATTTTTGGCTAAATTAATAACAACATTAAAAGTTTTATTTGTAGCACATTTTTATTTTCTATATAAATCTTATTGTACCACTAAAATTATATAATAAATGATCTATATTCACTTTACTCTTAAGCATTTGCTTTTAACTAATACAATTATACAATACAAAATTAACAAGAATCCAATGAACTAATCTTAATCATATAATTTATACTAAAAAAAATCTAATGCTAACTAATATGCCCTAACCCTAACTCTAAAGTAATAATTTTAATTAATATATGCTAGCAAATTGCCAATTTGCCATTCACAATATTATCAACTACATATATATTAATTAAAAATAATATATAAAAAATAAAATAAATATAAAAGAATTTAAAATCAATAATCTCATAGTAAGCTGAAAGATAAAGATATATAAAAAATATAAGCCAGCAGACTTAGCAAGATAGTTATCCATTACATTCGTATGGCTAGAGCTTGGGGGTCATCCATAAATAACGTTATGTACCCCCTCATAGTAGTGCTTGACCCCCCTACTATATAAAAAATTTTTCAAAATCCATATGTTTATATATAAAACTTTACAAAAACTTGAATATATTGTGACACAGTGATCCGATTCGGATGATTTAGGTACTATCGATTCGTCTCAGTGAGACGAATCCAATGATACCAAAATCATTTCATTCGGATTACTGGATCAATAGTTATTCACAAAAAACTATTAATTTTATAGTCATTTTATAAGAAAACATAATAACCAATTGTATTTGGCCAATAACTTTTGATCCAGTAATCCAAATGAAATGAAATTTGTACCATTCGACTCATCTCACCGAGACAAATCAAATGGTACCAAAATCATTAAATTTGAACTACTAGAGCAGTTTTTAGATGATTTTTCTAAAAAAATTGCGTTATATTTTTTTGACCCCCCTATTTAAGAGGAAAATCGTTATATTTTGTCAGACCCCTCCCCCCTCTTGTATAATGTTATTTTGGATGCCCCCTTGCCAAAGGTTTTACTACTTATATTTACACCATCTACAATCATATATAGATTTTAAATTTAATTAATATATATGCTAGCAAATTGCCAATTTGCTATTCACAGTATCAGCAACTACATATATATTAATTAAAAAACTAACAAGGTACCCAAGGTAAAATCTACAAAACACTTCAAAATGCACCAAGCAATATTGAAATCAGTGGCAAAACACTTGAGACAACCATGAACTCACACATAGAGCACCCAAGAAAACTGGCAGGGCACACAAAATGAAATCTATAACAAAAAACCCTGAACACACTCGAAGCAATATCAAAATCAGTGACAAGACACCACGTAATCATACAAAAAACATCCAAAAAAACTAACAGGCTCCCAAAGCGAAATCTCTAAAACATACTCAAAGCAATATTGAAATTAGCTGAGGCAATCATAAAATCACTTGAAGAACCTAAAAAAGAAAAAAAACTAAAGAGTAGTATTTAAAACTAGAGCATGTTAACAAAAATATGATGAAAAAGAAAAACACCAATGCCGCCAGTGACAAATAATATACCGAAATGTTCAGCACTAATAATGAAGCACTGACTAATGACTCCAATACCAAAATCTGAAACTGTTACCTGAAGAACCTAAAAAAGAAAACCATAAAAGTTAGTTTTGAACTAAAATGCAATAAAAATACTACTAAACTAATGATGCTAACAATAAACAAATATATGCACCAAAATGAACGATACCAATAGCAGTAGCCATCGATGAATAGAAGCTGCTCCAAAATGAACGGCACTAACAACAAAGAAAGATTGCTCCAAAATGGATGACGCCAACGATAAAGTGATCTTCTAAAAAGTATAATGGAAAAAAATTAAAAATAAAAAAATTAAATTAAATAAATTAAAATAACGATAAAAAATAAAAATTATTAAATAAAAAAATTATAATAATAATAATAATAATAAATATTAATAAAAAAATAAATAGAAAAAAAATAAAAAAAATTTTTTAAAAAGATATAAAAAAAAACTAAAAATGGTGAAAAAAATAAATATTTATTATATTATACTGTAATACAAACATATATAAATGTTTGCTTTGCATATCAAAAAACTTTTTTATATGGTTTACAATATTATTTTAGTGTACTAAGTAAAATCAAAGATTTCATAGTATACAGTTGCCTTTCTCTTATCTGAACAGCCTATTGCAAAAGATTTTGTTCGGTTTAGAGAAAGTTCGTAATATAAAATTTCTCTTTCTAAACCGAACTCTAATAAAAATTCAGTATATAAAGAGTTATTAGTATAAAAAAAAAACAGAGATAAAAAATTTCTTAAGCCCATTTGACATATCATCTGGCATAGATCACAAATATATTTTCCACAAAATGTGAAAAAAAAACTTAAAAAAAAAAAAAAACTGGTTTGATTAATTTTATCCAATTTTTGTATTTATTACTCTTCAGGTTACTATTATCTGATCCAGGTCATAGTCCGGGTTGAATATCTGATCCAGATTATAACCTGGGTTATAGCCCGGGTTGAATATCTGATTCAGATTATAACCCGAGTTATAGCCTGAGTTAAATATCTGATCCAGATTATAACTCGGGTTGAATATCTGATCCAAATTATAACCCAAGTTATAGCCCAGGTTGAATATCTGATCCAGATTATAACCCGGGTTGAGTATCTGACCTGTTATGTTACTATTATCTGACCTGGATCATGACCCTTGTTAATTATTTGACTTGTCAGGTCACTATTATCTAATCCGGGTCAGAATACTAGTTTAATTAATTATATAAAATAAATTTTATTCATAATATAAAATAAATTTAATTAAATAAAAGATCATATGTATGATTAACTTGAGTTTGGATTCGGAATAGAAAATTTATTATATTAATTCGGTATATCCAGAGGAAATATATATAAAAATATTTGTTCTGGAAGTTTTAGTTCAGATTATCAAGAGTCCGGTATATAGAGGGCCGGATTAGAGAGAGGCAACTATATTTTAATAAATTGAATCTACCAATTTTTAGAAAATATATCAGATATTACTAGACTGCCAAAATTTTAGTTGTATCATATAGATTTTTTGTTAAAAGATGATAATTAAATATTAGATATACTGTATAATAGATAAATTAAATAAATATAAAGTATACTTTGTTTATTTTATGATAAAATCGAATTAAAATTTAAAGTGAATACTTTAATTTCGTTTCAATAAGAGATTTCAGAATTAAAATTCATAAATCTTTTTTTTTTATGTTTAGACTGAAGCATATACTAGTCTTATTGGTTTTATTATTTGATAGTTTTGTTTATATAAACGAGAGTACAACTAGCCACAAGTGCACTTTTGGTGCCTAATTTAAGTAGTCCGCCCGCAGGTTCTATACTAGCTTCCATACCTGCAACCCACTATGGGTATTTCCTATTCAAAACCCTCTGATCTATATATCATCCCTATTAGTTATAAGCCAAACAGACCTTGGGCTAATTTACTCCACAAGCATCCAGTACTTGTCGAGCAACTCCGTCCCATTTTGGCGTCACTCTGGATTTTCAGTAACTGACGCATCTGCATTATACTGACACTCGTAGTCCGGTACCACTCTGAATCACTAGGCACATCCTTGCCCTTTATAAGGTTCGTTCTGATCCCGGTACCGACCTCATTATAGTAGTGCCGTCAAAGATCATACTCTACCTTCTTACTCAGAACTTCCTAAACGGAGTTTTGTTTTTCCAGTTTTTTGGACTTTTTGGCGTAACAAATACCATTGCACCCGAGAGCTCTTATTCAAAATGGTAGAACCAAGGTTACAGGTTTCGTATCCAACTGATACTGAGCCACAGTTACCGCAACACAGGTTTAATTTTTGTTATCATTGCCAGTGGGATTTGAACTTTCGATCTGCCACTTGGGTGACAATATAGCTACTTCTCTAGGTCGCTACACCCTTAATTCGTAAATCTTATTTTGATAATTAATAAAATAAGAAGAGATTTTATTATCATTTATTTTTTAATTAAAATTCGAATATACTTATTTATATGATTTAATTATTATAAAATTATTTTATTGTTTTTTATACTTAACATGTCTAAAATTTATATCGGCAATGTCAAATTAAACAAATAAGTAGTTGCACAATGCAGTTGTGCGAAACCAGAAATGGAAAAATTAGTCCATTATAATGCTAGATATTATATACAGAAAGTAGTGCTTGGATCTGAATACTAAACTGGATATCCGGATAGATATCCTTTTTCACTTTTTCTAATCTGAATTTATATTTAGATATATATTGGTTATTCGGGTTTATAATCCGGATTGTATTCGGATTTATAGCTATTACTATAAATTCTAAACACTCAAAAATTTTCTCAAATTTTTTCTGTTCCGTATAGTAAATTACCTAACTTATTGAAAACTATATTGCTATTTCCGGACTAAAGATTCGATGTAGTTTCCAGAGAATTAGATAATTTAATAGACAAAACAGAATAGATTCAAAAAACGAGAAAATTTTTAGGTATCCCAGAATTTATGATAATGGCTATAATTCAAAAATTTTTTTCTTATTAAATGATGCTCACCAGAATTGAAAAGCTTGACATGTTGATTCAAATTATGTTATTTCACATGTCGAACATTTTAACTACATGAATCAAATTAATGCCTGAACCATATATCTAATTGGATATCCAGATAGATATCCTGTTTTATAGTTATTATTATAAATTCTTGAAACACCCAAAAATTTTCTCGTTTCCTTCATTTTGTCCAGTAAATTACATAACTCTCTGAAAGCTGTATCGCTAATTTTGAACCTTTAGCCTATAGACAGCGATGTAGTTTTTGAGGAGTTAGGTAATTTACCGGACGAAGCAGAAAAGATTTTGGCAATAAAAAAATTTTTAGATGTTCTAGAATTTAAAATACTTTATTGATAAAAGTCACATTAAACTTCTCTGATTGGCTGATGTTGATTAGTATATAATATCCGGATAAAAAATCAGATTTATAACAGCTAAAATAAAAATTTGGATTTATTATCCACTTTGCAAAAATGTAATCTGTAATCCTTTTTATATCCAGATACATCCAGATTTTGTAATCCAGATCCAAGCACTAACAGAAAGACAATTATCATTTGGACAGAATTTTGACTTTTTTATAAAAAAATTCTTAGGCAACATTAGCATCCCGAGTCTTTTAGATAACATAAAAGAAATTTTTATTTATTTCATTTACAATGCATACTAAAGTTATAGTACAGAACAATCCGATTATAACTCTAAACCGTACATGATTACTAATTAAATTCCAAATTTATTACATCTAATAGCATTATCTAAAATCTGCAAAATAATAAACCGAGCATGCAACAATTGTAAGTGTTAAAACAATTATATAAAAATGCACAATTTTATATAGTTAGCAAACAATATAACAGTACTAATAGTAAATGTTATAAAAACAAGCCCCTATATTAATACAATTATGAATTAAGTTCAAAAAATCAAAAATCAGTACCAATATAAAATAAAATAATCTTAAGTAACTTGATACACACTATACATAATCGATAATCCAGATAGAACCCCAAGTAAAACAAGTAAAAACAAGCTGCAATATTAACACATAAATACATTAGAAAGTACGATGATTATACATGAGAACGAAAGCATTTTGGGTTCTAAAACCCGAAATTAAAATTTGAAGACGAAATTGTTTTTGACCTATTTTACTTGAAAGATGAAATTATTTGATACTTTTTTTGAATAGATGAAATATAAGGAACATATCTATATAAATTTTATTTGCTCTTTCTTATAAAAAAATTTTAATTTTCTTTAATGAAGATGAAATAGGCCTTTTTTAAAAATCAATTTCGGTAGTATTACTAATAATAATAAACAGTCAAGTCAATATACACATAAAAAAATCAATACTGTGAACACATACTGTAATATTATAGAACTCCTTAAACATCAATTCCTATTGCAATAAACAGTAATTTAAAAGCATAAAATGTTAGCACGCATAGTATACTAAAATAAAAAAAAATCTTAAGTAACTTGATATATAATCAATAATCCAAACAGAATCCAAGTTACAATATTAACACATAAATACATTAAATCAAAAAAGCACAATAGTAAACAGCCAAATCAATGTACACATAAAAAAAATATACATACCTTAATAAAAAAATCAATACCGTAAACACATACCATTATATTATAGAATTCCTTAAACATCAATCTCTACTACAATAAAAAGTAATTTAAAGCATGAAATATCAGCAAATATAGTGTACAAAATCACAAGGAACAACCATTTAATTAGATGCCAAGAATTGCAAACATCACTTAACTTGCCTATAAACTATACTCTATGTTGTTCCTGGTATTATTATCTTTTAAAAATATTATAAATGAAGCACGAATAAGGCTATTACAAAGTTCTGGAATTGACGAACTATTGGAATTAATACAAGACATAGAACTGGGATCAATATTTTACTATATATAAAAAACAATTAAATCTATCAAGTTTTTTTGCTTAATTATATTAATATATAAAATAATTCATTAAGCTATATAAGCAAAAGTTAATAAGCTATATAAAAATTATTTAAGTGAAAGTTTAATAAGTTATATAAAAAATAATTTAAGTAAATATTTAGTAAGTAATATAAAAAAACTGGTATGGTATAATAAAAAAATTGCTGTAGATCTAATCTAGATTTAGACAAACTAAAAATAAATATTAAATAAAAATAAATAAAATAAAATATAAAAAAAAATAAGCAAAAAAAAAGTAAAAAAAAGTAAAAAAAATAAAATAAAAAAAAATAAAAAATGA
>QKWP01000859.1:157968-190468 GCA_003550325.1 Gigaspora rosea
AAAAAAAAACAAAGAAAAAAAAGCAAAAGCAAAATAAAAAAGAAGAAAAAAAAATAAAAAAAGTTAAAAAAGAAATCTAAATAAAAAAAAAACAAAACTAAAAAAAGAAAAACTAAAATAAAAAAAAAACCGAAATAAAAAAAAAGTAAAAAAAATAACTAAAATAAAAAAATAAAAATAAAAATAAAAAAATGAAAATTAAAAGAAAGAAAAACAAAAATAAAAAAATAAAAATAAAAATAAAAAAAGAAAAACAAAAATAAAATAAAAATAAAAATAAAAAAATAAAATAAAATAAAAAAATAAAATAAAAAATAAAAATAAATAAAAATAAATAAAAATAAAAATAAAAAAGATCGAGATGCGAAGCAATTAAAAAAAACAGATTTACCAGGTAAATAATTATAAACTGATTCTACTACAAAAATTTTTTGTATAGTATAATTTTTTAATTTTGTTTTTTTTCTATTTTAATAAAAAAATTAGAGTAATGAATTGTCTATTTTATAATAGATAATTATATTATAGTATATATAAATATATATAATTCTATATAAATATATTTTTTCCCGAAACAGCGCAAGTGTTAAAGAGCTAGTATAAATAAAAAAAATCACATGCAGATTTAATCTAGATCTAGAACTAAAAAAATTTTTTTAATAAATAAAATTCTGATAGCAGAAGCTACTATTGGATAATTAAAAATAATTAAAAATAATTAATAAAAAAAATTGAAAAATAAAAAACCAAAAAAAAAAATTAAAAAATAAAAAAATATGAAAAGAAAAAAAAATTAAAAAAATAAAAATTAAACAAAAAAAAAATTTAAAAAAAAGTGAAAAATAAAAAAATTATAAAATAATAAATAAAAAATGGTTAAAAAAAAAGAAAATAAAAAATAGTTTAAAAAAAATGTTTTAATTTATAATAATGATTATATAAATAAATGTATTATTTGAACTTTAATTAAAAAATAAATATAATTTGTACATCACTTAGGGAGCTTCTGGAAATCAGCTGATTTCTGGGTGGGTCAGCTGAAGTATCAGGTGTAATTCCGGCCAAAATTTCATAATTCCAGCCAAAGTTGCAAAATTATTTTTGACCAAAATTATCCGTTATAGATTTATTAATAATATTTAATAATTAATAACTTTTGATCTACTGGACCAAATTTGATGATTCAACTACCAAAATGATTCTCTCAATGAGAGGATTCTAGAAAGCCCAAAATTGTTAAAATCCAATCACAGGATCCTGTGATCAGAATAGATTTGTGTTACTATAAAAGTTTTAAATAATTATAACCCATTTATAGTAAACAAATTTATTTCGATCTTAAAATCCTGTGGTTGGATTTTAACAATTTTGGGTTTGTTAGAATCCACTCATTGAAAGGATCATTCTGGTAGTAAAATTATCGAAATTGGCCCAGTTGATCAGAAGTTATTAACAATTAAATATTAAATTTTAATTGTTAATAACTTCTGATCTACTAAGTCGATTTCAATGATTTTACTACCAAAATGATTCTCTCAATAAGAGGATTCTAACAGGCCCAAAATCGTTAAAATCTAGTCACAGGAACATAATATCGAAATAAATTTGTACTACTATAAATGGGTTATAATTATTTAATAAATTATAGAACTTTTATAGTAACTCAAATCTATTTTGATCACAGGATCCTGTGATTGGTTTTTAACAATTTTGGGAAGGATCATTTTGGTAGTTGAATTATCAAACTTGGTTTAGTAGATCAAAAGTTATTTACTATTAAATATTATATTTAACTTTTTAATAATCGTAAAATCTGATTGGCTAATTGGGGTATCAGGTGTGAGTGAAGGTAGCTCATAGTAAACAAAAATCAGCTGATTTCTGGAAGCTCCCTTATTTGCTAATAAATACGTCTTTTTGTTTCATCAAAATAAAATTTACGAATTTTAATTTTGAATTCTCTTATATTATATATCATTTTTGAATTTATATTAATTTTCAATTGGCATATGTTATTCGTGAATTCGATTTATCAATTAATAAAAAAAGCGAAAATAATAATAATAACTTAGTAAAAATTAAAAAAAATAAAATATATAAACAAATAAACATTGAATATTCATAATAAAAAAATAAAAATAAATAAATAACATTGAATATTCATAATAAAACTAGAGGAGCAGATAAATTGCGGGGAGCGAAGTATTTGTTTTTATGTAATTAGTGTGACACATGATGAATTTTATGCAATTATAATATTGAGGTAGTGAAAGCCGCTTTGTAGATCGTGTTAGGGTAGGTAATTTGTATTTTATTATGTTTTTTTATTATAAAGGCGGATTTTATCATAATGCAATGATCATAGCAGATTTCACTATTTTACAACTCAGTTTCATCTGTCGTATTATAATGAGGGTAGCTTCACGCTAAAACCAGGAACATTGCATATCACAGAGTTAGACAGTTACAGATATAACTGTTATCTTTCTCAACTGGTCATCAATTTATAAACATCTCACTTGGAACAAGACATACACTGAAACATCTTTCAGGCATAAGTATCTTTACTATACGCTTCTCTTCTCTTTATTCATTACAGTCAAAAGACTAACTTTTGCTCTTTCTATTTATATTAATTCTGTGATTACATATATTGTATAACACTTATACTTCTCTATATTTTATTTTTTCATTGTAATAAATTAAACTCTTAAATTCTACTAATAAAATCGTTATTGTTACGGTAATCGATGATCACAATAACGTTGCCCAATATTATTATACTTGTTATAATTCTGGTTGACATTGTTATCAAATAAGCCGTTTCGAATGTATTTTCATTCTATCTTTGCAAGCTTTGTTATACATTTCGTATTAAATCACTAACAATCACTTTATAGACAACTTAGTTCAATTAATTTACAGACAAGATTATTCTACAGACGGTTAATTCACAGACGAATTCATTTTGTTGACAATATATTTAGCCAACGATTTCTTCATAAATTACACTAGCTTTACCGTAAATTTTCAAACAATGCCATGCCGATATTTTGAAAATCTAGGTAAATTTAAACTTAACTCTGACTAAAATTAATTTGTCTGTGAAATCTGATGTCATTGATATAACTGCCAATAAAACAAACTTATTTGTGAATAAATCGACTGTAAGATAACCTTACCTATAATTAAATTCTCTGCGAACTAAGTTGTCTGTGAAGTAATTTTTGGTAAGTTGATACCACTAAATAGAATATTAAGTAAAAAAATAAAATCGAAATAGATTACAATAAATACAATTTGAATCTTAAGGCAGTTTGATAATGATAGAGATATTTTACCTGATTTTGATCCACCATATAATACATAATACGTATTATGGTTTCAGATAACACAAATACCAAATCCGGTGTTACAATCAGTTGGGAGAGCTCGATGAAATTGGGCCGATTTAGTTTGATCGTAAGCAAATTGTGATTAAGGTTAAATGATTTAAAACGATAAACTAATACAAACAGTAGAAGTATATTATACCAGCACAGCACATTGACATGTGAAATCATAGTTTTTAACGCCCAATCAAATGCAAGATTTTGTGAACCCGCATTCTAGATGCCAGAAAACTATATACTCCGTCATGCATGACTAATTTCCTGATATTATTGAAATTACAGTAAAGTTTCAGTAAGGTCATGCAAAGTTAGTTTTTCGTTTTGCATAATCTGCTGACCCAATTTTTCAAAAAAAATTTTTTTAATTCCAATTATCCAATTATCCGTTTTTACTATTTATTTTTTCTGGTATCACCTGATCGCGACCTTGATTTTCTGGAATTACCCGATAGATCCAAAAAAAATTTTCTAATTCAAACTGAAAAAATTAACTTTGCGCGTGGTCTTATGTATGTAACATGAGCTTACTAATTTACAGTCGATTAAAAAAAAAAATTGGACCTGTCAACTGGGATTTTGGAACAGCATGTTGTTAACCTGTAAAATATCACAAAAACGGATATAACGTTTGAACCAGTGATCCAAATTCGATGAAACAACCACCATTCGACTCAGCTCACCGAGACGGTTCTAACGAGCTATGGTACATACCTGTACGACCTCTGGTTGCCAAGATAGGAGTTGTCAAATATTTACTTCTATACTTATTAATAGACCAACGATCTGATTGGCTAGGCGATTGCTGCGGACAAAAATCGTAGATCTGACATATCTAAAAGATGTTATATTTATAGCTTATATTCTAGATATTTTATTTATTCATATATATTATTTATTACATATATTATATTTATACTAGTTATACTATATATTTTATTAATAATAGTTATAGTATATATTACACATGTAAAAGATATTGACTGTTACATTTGTAAAATTTCAAAAAGTATAAAAGCGGCCGATGTGGACCCCAAGTTCAATATCGAGTCTTCATACTCTTTCAATAATAAAAACTACTATTAACTACACAAATCAAACAGTTATTAGTATCCTCATATACTTTTAATTGTAGCCTCTTTCGTAATTGCAAATTGCCTTAAATCTTCTTTGTTAAGTTTTCTTAAAAACGCCATACTGACTTAGATATACCACAGTAACAAAGTTTGAAGTTACACAAAGTGTTCACTGTCTAAGATCACTCTAGTTACCTAATATCTTTGAAGAAGTAGATATAGGATAACAATGTTATGTAAAACAAAAGATTTATATTGTACAGCCTAATAAAATGCAGTTTGATAATATAATTTTTGGCAGTTATCATTTCGATATAATCGTATACTGACTGAAATTTCTATTGAAGAACTACATTTTTTATCAATGATCACAAATTATCACGTGGCCTATTAATTTTCAAATCAATGCAAAATTTCTAAAATTAGACTTTCTATTTAAATACCAAAAGCATAATTTCGAATTTTGATCAAATTAAGCTTAATCCTTGCCATTATTAGTTTATCATCCGTACCTGGTTTAGCGCGACTGCATCATGCAGCTATATCTGTATATATACTGTTATACTTAACTATACCTCAGTAGATCTTGCTTGGGAGCTGATGATTTCATGATTTTCTCATAATTACTGGATCCAGAAGTTGATATAAGATCAGATATATTTTCCCATGACATTGATTTTGTTGCACTGCTCGGTACCTTATAATTGCTGGATCCAGAAGTTGATAAAAGTTATATGTCTGAACTTTAATAACATTGATTTGCTGCACTGTCTGGAGAGGACCCCGAAATATACATAGATAGGTAAGATGACTTTGAAATTTTTTATTAATTGCTATACGCATGACTTTTTTATAATATCAGTACGCAAAATTTATCCTTTACAAGAAAAAAATTAAAAAAATACGCAAAATAAAATTCTAACCTTATTAATTATAGTATAATATTTTATATAAGTATAGCGATAAAATTTTTTATTATAGTAGCATATTATTTTTTTAAAAAAAATTCTTACGTATATTAAAATTCAAACAGGTTTTGTATATACGTACTAAGGCTCTTTGCATATGCTAGCACTTGTTTATGTACATACTATATACCATATCCCTTTGTTTTAATCCAAAAACATAAAAACGCTTTTATACCTCTTTGTCACACCAAAAGATAAAATTTTTAGTTCTAAAAATAAGCTACCCTATGATCGATGATCGTTGCTACATAGTAAAGTCTAAATTTTACTAAGCAAATCAAATTAAAGTCGCATAAGTAAACTTATTCAGCAGATCAAAATACATATACTCTGAAATTTTCATGTAAAGCGGATAACTTTTTATTATTTGACTTTTAATTTTACGTTCAACGAAAAAAAATTTTTTTTAAAAAAAACATATACATTGAGCGTAAAAATTAAATGTCAAATAATAAAAAGTTAACTGATTTATATGAAAATTTCATGGTATATGTATTTTGATCTGCTGAATAAGTTTACTTATGCGACTTTAATCGATTTGCTTAGTAAAATTTAGACTTTACTATGTAGCAATTATAATCGATTAACTAAAAAATCGGTTTATAAGTTATCCCCAATTTTTTTGTGTTCAAAATCAGACAAAAAAGGTAGCTTATTTTTCGAAAACATACAGTAATACAATATATTTATTTATTGTTATAAATTTACTTTTTAGAGATTTGTTTATTTATTTATTTATTTTTGTTTTTTTTAAAAAATCAATTCTTATTTTGAAATACCGCACATGCGTGTACTTAATTTTATTATTGTTTTGGTTTAAAAAATAAGATAGCTAAGATCAAAACAAAGGAGTAGTTTATTTTTAGACCAAATTTATACCAAAAATACGCAAATTAAACTTTTATATGTAGAATTTTGATATACAAATACGCAATTTAAAAATCTAACCTTTTTAATAATTTTTTAAAATAATACGCATATTTAAACCTTACTTCATTTAATTTATCTATAAGGGCGATGCATTCTCTGACCTGACCTATCTATATATATTTCGGGGTCCTGCCTAGAGTTGTGTTAACTAGTGCATGTGACTGGTAAGCATTGCATTCTGCCTAGCCATCTTTCGAACTGTTGACTGCATGTCAACTTGAATAATTATGCAAATGATCAGAATATCACAATAATTACAAATTTGCAATTTGCTGAAGATTACAGTAATGTTGCAATAACACACGCCCATAACAGAAAATTTACCATGCATGTTTTGAGATTATCATAACGTCATGATAGCTTTTTCATACTCTGTTTGCATTTTTTTGATAACCGAATCATTATGTTTTTGATGTCAGCAACGTATATAATGCTAATGTATAATCTTTCAGTTAAATTAATAATAGTTTAGGCATAGTTGTGCCTATATAATTTACGTATATATGATATACAAACATGCTATACTGTATTTTATACACATATTAGTTTACAATTGCGCTGAATATACAAACATAAATGGCTAGTAGTTCCTTTTACGTTGTGTGTGCCAGTTTAGTATTCATTTGAAGAGAAATTTCACACGCTTAAAAATTACAGTTTCAGGTAAATGCTAATCTCAAACAGTAATATATACTTTTCCAATTTAGTTCATGTGCATATGTTAATTTTTTATGATTGATAATAGTAATTAATTCGTGCATAATTATACTTATATGACGTTTACTTACATATGTACGACGTACATACGTGAACATAAAGTTTTTAATTCGTCTGTAATTCGCAGTTCATACAAACACAAATAGCTAGTAACATATTCTTTATAGGCTTCTTGTAAATTCTTTCAAAATGGTCTTTGATGATCAGTGATTATCAATCTATCTACCCGGCAAACAATTCGATTCGAAAAAAAATAAATTTTGCAATTGCTTAAAATTTATATATAAATTTATGTTGAAGTAACTTAAACAATGTTGGAAGCTTAAATAAATACTGTGCTAACACATAGTTTGTTATAATTAAAATGAAAAGTTGTGGAGTATATGCATATTTGCAAATTGCAGTATGTAAATTGCAAGTATGCAATTGCAGATACGCATATTACAATATGCAAATATGCAATATAAAATTAGTCTTAAAAATCTTACCCAAATCTGTATAAATGGTTAGCGCATTTTCTAAAGTAAGAAAAGATCTTATAATTCATATATGAGTTATACAAGAATCAGGTTACATTTCATGAAAATCAATTCTAAATTCATAATTGATCTATAATTACACGGTAAAGTAATCTTTTAAAGGTGTTAAAAATAAAAATAAATAAATAATAAACATTGAATATTCATAATAAAAAAAAATAAAAATAAATAAATAAAAATAATAAATATAATAGGCAACTCTTTCTGACAAATACCTGTACCAAATTTTTTCAAAAGGCCAAGCATAAACACATTCACAATTAAAAAAAAAAATTCTCAAACAGGAATCACAAGTTGAACGAATGTGCATTCCACCATTTCATATCACTCACTACACAAGATTTTAACCTGATCTTACCATAAGTCTCAACTAAGCTTGTGAATATGCATTTAAGATCTTTAGCTTTTGGTTTCAGGTACAGTTAGACCTCTATAAATGCAATCTCCATAAATGCAATACCTCCCTAAATGCACGTTTTTTTCTATTCCGTAAAATATTATTAGTGCTAAATGCATGTTCTATATTCTGTAAATGCTCGTTCTCTTGAATAATATTTTATATCATACTAACCTCCCTAAATGCATGTGACCAATTAAATTTTAGTATTTAAGATAGGTTATACAGTTTTGGTAAAAGTTTCACAAACTTGATGATTTAATTTTTAAAGCTGCAATTTAATTGGCTCTCTCTAAATGCAAACCTCCCTAAATGCACATTGTAGGCTTGTTCCTATGAGTTGCATTTATGGAGGGTTGACTGTAGCTAGATATTACAAAAAATAGTTTTTGTTAGTTAGATCTTCTTCTAGCTTAATAATGCACAAAAAAATTCACAATTTTTAAGTTTTCACCTAATTTTTAGATGCTGGCTTATTGTGTGGGATTAATTGGAATTATTGAAAGTTGACGCTCTATACTACCAATTAACATATCATTTAATACTTATTGAAATATGTAGAATATCGAAAGCCTATGATATGTGCTACTGTCGAAAAGGGGTGCCAAAGCCAATTTAAAGCACGAAGCTATGTATTAAGAATAATTGCTATATCTTCTGACTGTAATTATAGATAGTTTCAATTTTCTAGATAAAGCATCGATAATTTGAGGTTCCACAAAATTATCTAGAGGATGTGGTTAAATGGTCCTAAGTTTGACATAATCTTCTAACTAAAGTATAAATTATTGTAATTTGCTATTTTTTAATTTACAAAAAAACAAAAAAGATTAGATATCAATCAAAAATCATATAATTGCTGCAGATTTCATTTTTATTTAAATTATTTAACAGATCAATTTTTTTTTAAAAAAAACACGATATTTTCTAAAATTATTATATAGTGAAATTTTTGTATCAATAATTTAATCAGAAAATAGAAGAATACAAGTAAATACTATATAGATTATACAAAAATTTGTATATCACCTTTATGCAAATAATATAAATACAATAAAACAGAGAGATGGACCAAGATCAAGAGAACAGTATCAAAAGTGTTAATTTTAGATACAACCAAGTAACTCTTTATTTTCTTTATTTACTCAAAATAAATTAATATTTATTTGTGTAATATAAATTTCAGTTTTGATTAATTGCTAATATCAATATGTACTGTATATTTGTAAAAAAAAAATGATATTCGTGACTGTATGTGGCTGACTACTATATTGCTAGTATTGTACAAAAAATTTAAAATAATATATATACCTACAAATAAGGCACATTTGGATGAAGGTGAATAACCCGACAGATATTGTTTATAAAAAGAATAGACTAGGTTTTATATTGAGCCTTCTATAATTCATTACCACCTTTTGGAGCTCTGTCATGGGATTGGTATACTTGAATAGGCGACGTAGTTTCTGCTTCTGCATTTTTTTGTAAAATTCCAAATTTGTAACTACAAGATTTATATCAAATAGCAATGTAGATACTCATTAATTTTATAATAACCAAATCTCAAATTTAGAACTAGTTTATTTTCATATATTAAAACCATGAGAAATCAAACTGGTATCTATATTCTAGTCAAACCTTAAAAAAAAAATAAATAAATTTTTACAGGTCCATGAAGTTTCTTCATATGGTAGGCTTTCCAATCTTTCACCGACATTTTCCACATAAATTTGAGATATGCTTCTTGAAATAATCTTTCGCTTTTCTCTTGAATTCTTCATCCATCGGATACTATACAAATTATTATTATCTTTCAGATCAGGTCTTTGAGTTTTGGATATTCCTTAATCGTAGTGGAAACTTCACTGTTGAATATTGTTTTCATTACAACGCAATCACCTGCATGAATCATCATCTTGAAAATAAAAAAATGGGCTAGGTTTTACATTGAGCCTTCCATAATTCATCACCACCTTTTGGAGTTCTGACATGGGATTGGTATACTTGAATGCAGCAACGTAGTTTCTTCTTCTGCATTTTTTTGTAAAAATTCCAAATTTGTAACTACAAAATTTATATCAAGTTAGCAATATAGATACTCATTAATTTTTATAATAACCAAATCTAGAATTTAGAACCAGTTTATTTTTTATATGTTAAAACCATGAGAAATCAAACTGGTGTCTATATTCTAGTCAAACCTTAAAAAAAATAAATTTTTACAGGTCATGAAGTTTCTTCACATGGTAGGCTTTCCAATCTTTCGCTAACATTTTCCACATAAATTAGAGATAGTGCTTCATGAAATAAACTTCTACTCTTTTCTTGAATTCTTCATCCATCGGATACTACACAAATTATTATCATCTTTCAGATCGGGTCTTTGAGTTTTGGATATTCCTTAATCATAGTAAGAACCTCACTGATGAACATTGTTTTCATTACAACGCAATCACCAACACGACTCATCATCTTGAAAATGATTTCAAAATTCTTTGTATATGCACCAAAAATTTAAAATTTTTAGGTCCCATTCTTAATTCTTTTGAATATATATAACTCATACTGTTCTGCATTTTGCGTTGAAGCTTGAAGCTATCATTATTGAATTTTGTTTGATCATTATAGTTCAGACTTCCTGTTACTTCAAATGCAAAAATTTCATATTTAGAATAATTCTAAACGGTAAAATCTGGTCAATTATTTTGATGTTTTCAGAATTTGGATGCTTCAGATGCAGAATCCCTATTATAATATTAAAAAGATTACAATAAAATGTGAAAAATAAGCACAACAACTTCGACCCTACTTTTTTTCAATTTTAGATCAGCAGAAGTAGCAATAAAATCTTTATTTAAGTTATTCCGCTGATCTGTGAACTTCGACCTCAATAATTTACAACTTTAGGACTTTTATGCTTACCAACTTGCAGTGTTGTCACTTGGATGTGTTCATACTATGTTTTTTGTCCAACGTCCAAGATTGTCCAAGCCTATGTCCCAGGTTTAACTAATCAATAAAGTAATTTAAAAAAATATATAATTATATATTTTTTTAGGTGCTAGACTCATTGGTGAAAAAATTAAAATAGATTATCTTAATAAAATTTTAAGTAATTTTAATTTGAAAAAATGTCCAAAATGTCCAAAAAATGTTCAAGTGACAACACTGCCAACTCATATACGAACCATCAAAATTTCTAAAAATTGTTTAAATATTTCTCCTGTGTACACATATTTCAATTCTGATATTTTTTTGAAAAAAATCTTTGCACCTAAATTTCTTAAGGCTAAAATAAAAATAGTTATTTTTAATAATTTAATATATTGTATAATAATACATAATAATAATCAGTATTGCATGTGGATCTATCAAATTTAAAAGTTGTTTGCCTTTCTTTTAAGGTTGATATTCCCAAATCCTTTTTTTTTATAAAATTCCGCTGCATTAAAGTTCTAAAAAAAAAAATATTATTGCATTAAGTTAAAATGAACACTTTTAATATGCCATTCCGTATTCTCTGTCTTTAAAAATATTATCTATACACATAAATTTTCTCATCAAAATTCAAGTTTATAGTAGAAAAAGATTCTTTTAAATATTTTAATTCTTCTTTACTATTAGTTTGTCATTTTCATTTGATCTAAATCTAAAATATAGTCTTGGATAAACCTGTTTGTTAATAATGGTTAGAAAAATAAACGTATTACATTTTTGAAACCAATTTTGTACAATCAAAAGGTATATTAAAGCCACTAATTTTTTTTTTTTTTTAAATGTTAAGGTGAGACCTTGCTTTTATCTTTATTAAATTTAATAGAAACTTTTTACAATACTGAAAGAAATTTCATTTTTTTAAATCTAATGCCAAGAATAAAACTCAGACATATATCTAAGTAAACCTAAATACTTATCTGCAGTCTAAACCTAAGCCACTAATTTGTTCTTACTTGTATTTTGGATTATCTTTATGCTTTTTATATAGTCAATTCTATATATTTGTCACAAAAACTTTGTTTAGTTTAACTAGACAGGTGATATTACAACTAAAGTCGACAAATTTAAATCTAAGTCCTTTTCTTTTAATAAGGTTTTGGCTTTTCATAAATTCTCTTAGGAAATTTACCTTTACTATGCTATTCCAAAATTAGGATTTTTAACTTTTAGGCATATCATGAAATTCAGCATTATTTTGTTTGTATTTTTTAAGTAAGGGAAACTATTGTTTCACATTTCCACCAATTGTCTCGACACCAAATATTAATTTTGTGTTAGAAAAATAGTGAATTTTCTCAAGTTTTTCTATAAATTTAAAAAAAAAGAAGCTTATAAACTATTAATAAAATTGACAAGTAACTGAATGAGAGGCTTAAGATTATTATTATGTTTGAAAATTATTGTTACTAGAAGATAGAGTTCTTGAGTAAGCGTAAAAAATTTTTATGTGTTCTGATGCTGACAAATTGAGCCTACATTAATTCTGATATTTATAACAAATTATTTTTTAACCCTGATTTGAATTAATATATTTTTTAAAAGTAATATTTAGCAACGAAAATCTAATTTAAAAATTTATATCGGCTATATTATATAACTAATTAGTGAGTAGAAAATCTTTGAAATTTAAACTGTAGAACTCATGCCAAAAAAATCATCAACTTGCGAACCGTCGGTAAGCAAGAATATAAAATTTAATGAATTAATTGATGAAGTACTTCAGACCAACACTAAATGAGAATATAATGTTTGTAAGGTTCTCAGTTCTCGAACAAACTAAAATATAATGTTCGAACCCTCAAACTAGAATATAGCGCTCTCTGTGAGTTAATGGATGGCCAACAGCTTTGAACTAGCGAACTATAATATAATGCTCAGTGTGTCAGAGCTCGGTAAACAAGAATATAATGCTCTGTGCTCACAGACTCTCTGTGAACTAGAATATAATGCACATTGAGTTAAGGGAATTAGAATATAATGACAAAGCCTGTGAACCCTCGGCGAGAATATAATGTTCACAGCTTGCGAACCCTGGGTTAATCTGATAGCTTTCAGAATTAATGAATGAAGTACCTGATAGCCTCAACTTCGATAAATTATTATGTATCTTTAATAACAAAGACCATCTTTACATGCATATATACTCATCGCTGAATGTGATAAGATATCTTTAAAAGTATTTAATATTCTTATGTCTTTTAGTTTGCATAGTTTTTCTTAGTCAACAAAATTATAAAAATAGAAAATTGAGTTATTTATTTTGTTTTTTTTTTAATTTTGATCTAGCCAATCAAAATTTAACACAAGTATCTGCATGACCAATCAGATCAATGCAGATTAATACATAAGTAATACTGTATTATTAATTAACAAATTTTTGCAAGCGACACTATGTATGTGCTATATACTTTGATTTATACAAATTATAAATTGAACAACTTGTTCATATTTATTTATTATTTAATCCAAACATATTATATCTATCTATCTAATAATTCTATATAGTGCTATTTTAATACAGTAATACATTCCAGCTATACATTGCAATGTTCTACAATTCTAATGACTTTTAACATCGTACTAGTAAAAGTTTTGATTATTAAATATTAAAAACTATTTTTAGGGTTTGAAAATTAAGATCTTGCTGTGCATAAATACAAAATTTTAAACCAAAATACAAAAAAAAAAGATGAAAACTTCATAAAAATACTAAAAGCTCTGCCCATTTTGATATATTAAAAAACTCTTCTGGGATCTGTGAATCTAAGATCTTTTTGAGCTTAAATATGAATTTTCAAACCATAATATTAACAAAAAAAAAGCAGTAGCTTTGTAAAAGTAAATAGCTCTTTAACTACTATACAAAAAACTATTGTTACTAGTAAAAGTTTTGCATATTTGGGAATATTCAAAACTATTCTGGGATCCTTGAATCTAAGGTCTCATTGAGTGTAAATACAAATTTTTAGACTACAATATTAATGAGAAAAAAAAGCAGTAACTTCATAAAAATAAGTACTACAGCACTATTACATGTATTAAATCGACCAATTAACATTAGACAAATTTGAAATAATTACACTTTTTACTGTAAAAATTTTAATTATAAAATTGATTGGGATATTTGCATAAATGTTGATTACTAACAATTATATTAATAATTCAATATTGATATTTTATTTAGAGAAAATTACATAAGGGCCCGAAAAATAAAATAAGGACCCAAATAAAAATAATTAAATACAAGGGCCCAAATTTTAAAGAATTTTACAATCAAAGGATCAAAATAATTGCTTTATGTTTTTTGAACATTGTCTATATAAATATATATATCGTACCTTAGATTTAGAATCCAGCTATCTAATTCAGAATCGAGTTATCCAGACACCATAACAGTATTATTTCATAGCTAAAAATAAATAAAATTTTGGTTTTAGAAAATAATGCTATATAATATTACCAAATTACAACTCTACTCGAAGTTAAGCATTAGAGTATAATTTAGGCTGACTTGATAATTCCGGCGATAATACAGCCTGTATAACCAAATATACATAACATAAATTAGTAAATTATAAATTATGCATAGATTATAACAATTTTTATGATTATATCAAAAATTTTACCCATATTGATATGTCGCAAAAACTGGATTTATAAAAATAGGCATTAACAAAGATTTATTATTGTGAATCGATGTTTTAAATATTGAATACCTGCTTTATATGATAGTATTATTGACTTAATTTTAGAAAAATGCCACAAGCTATATTTTTGTTAACCAATACTCATATAATGCACATGTTATATCCCATCACTTTATTCAAATGTTTAAAGTTAAACTATATAAAAAATAAATGAAACTTGGCATATAAGATATCTGATACTTTACAATTTGTTATTATAATTTTGGTAGTTGTATAGAAAAGCTTTATTACAAATAACATTATGCAATGATATACGACCTACAATCTAACACTTTTTATAATATATTTATAATAACTATTGTATTTCTAATCCTTGCACTTTTGTTTAAATACATGACAGTTTTCATAGTATTTCATGAAAGTATAATGTTTAGTGAAATTTTTCTCATACAAAAAACAATTGATTTCTAATTTACTCTTACTTTCAGATATTTTTGATCATATTGTATTTATGTAAAATCAAAGCATATAAATTTGCTATATTAATCATAAATAAATAAACAATAACAGTATATCTGTGACATGGTTTTTTGATTATCTTAATGTTTAGCATAAACTTTTGCAAAATATTATCATTAATTAGATTTTCTCAAGTGGTGTATAGTAATACAAATTACTAGCTCCACTTGGCTAACAGCTAACTATAACAGAGCTGAGCCATATTTTAACTAGGCCATTTTTGAACCATTTTTTAGCTAGCTATTTAAGAGTTGACTATAGTTGCCGCCCAAATCCCAAACTATTATAGTTTGGGTTTGTCCATGCCAAATTCCAAACTCTGGTTAAACTAATTTCTTAAAAACTTTGCTAATAATTCTTATTTAAACAATTAATATATTCTTAAAACTATATATAATATATTTGCAAAATATTAAGATTATTTGTTTGATTTAATTTTCTGTAAATTCCAGTTGTTTTTTTTTAAGTTTTGAGTTTGTCCGGTTTGTCTGGCAAGTATAGAGCTGATAGCTCTAAATTGTATTGTTATTGTTATAAAAATTTATTTTCAATTGAATTTAGCATTAATATATACAAAGATATTTTAGTAATTAATAATTTGCAAAGTGCAAAATATCAATAGTATAAAAACATTATTTAACCCAATTTTTTTAAAAAAAGCTATTTTTTCATATGCTCCAATTTTTGGAAATGGGCCTTTGTTTAGAACTCTAAATTATATAGGATCTTTGCTAGAAAAATTCGAGCTGATTCAGATAAACTTAAACAAACAAACCAGTTTTTATTCATATACTAATTATCTTTGAACTTTATTGA
Source organism: Gigaspora rosea (assembly GCA_003550325.1). Lineage (NCBI taxonomy): Eukaryota > Fungi > Glomeromycota > Glomeromycetes > Diversisporales > Gigasporaceae > Gigaspora > Gigaspora rosea. The sequence continues at coordinate 173,964 of QKWP01000859.1, forward strand.
TTCAAAAGTTTATTTGATGCACCATTAATCAATAAAAGCAAAAGATAATTTATATTTATATAAGAACTGGTATATTGTTTTAAATTTGTCTGAAATTACCCAATTAGAAAATCTCAAAGGGTGATTTTCCTAGCAAAGATCCTATATACTGGTATTAGCTAATTATTTTACACTCCAAAATGGGTTATCAGCTGATTTTTTTATTTGAAACTACTTACAACCCAAACTGTTATATAGTCAAGTGTATCCAATTTTTTATCCTTAAACCCAATTTGCTTTTTTTTTTGGAATCAGTTAAGTAAAAATAAGTATTATAAAATTATATATAATATATACCGTATATATTATAAAATAATTTAATATAAATTTACCAGCAATATGGCAACTAATAATATATGGTCTATTTTTAGTAAACCAATTAAGATTGCCAGCTATAAATAATTATTATAGCATTACAGATTACAACCTGGTTTGCAATCCTTGGTTACAGCTAAGACCCAAAGTTGTAAAAATCCATATTGCTATAAAAGGTTGAAATAGTTGTAATAGTCATTATACTTGTAATTGCCATAAAGGTTGCAATTGCCATAATAGATATAAGTATTATAAAGAACTCATTTTGTACTGTACCCTAAACTAAGTATAAACACGTCAATTTCTTTGTATAGGGAACAATACTCAATAAACCTAAATAGGCTGCTTGAGAATAATAAATTTAGTTTATTGTCAACAATATTTGGATATATAAACAGTTTTTCTCTACCTACTGATGCATGTTGAATGTTATACAACTAGTAATCATGAAAAGATCTTAATCTTAAAATATTGCATAAAAAATAACGTTTTTTTGTTATTGAAAAAACAAGCTTAAATCAAGATTTATTCAGTAATTTAATCAAGGTTTTTGCATGCTACATTTAATATGCGCAATGTGTAATTATAATTCGCGTAATAAACTTAAAACTTATAAATATGAATTTTTAATATAAGAGTAATAACAGATATTACGTAATATTTTGAGGGGGTGAGAGGGGTCTCTGATTTTCTTACGTAGATATATAAATTTATAATAGCCAATCAAATTTATCTTACGTGGGGGGAGGGGGGTAGAGGGTATAGTAAAAAAATATTATGTAATATCTGTTATTACCCTAATGTTGGAGTCAATTTTATTCAAATATTTTTGGGAAATTTATACACCAGGACCCAAAATTTAAAATAATTATGAATAAGGGCCCAACTTAAAATATTTATTACAAAGGTCTAAATTTGGGCTATGATATAATCACAGGATCATTTCACCATAATATTGACAACAAACCCTCACATGAAATATGGTTAAAGAAATAATATACGGCTATTAATTTTGTAATAAGGTATTTATGTTATTTATTTAATATATATATTTAAAGAAAAAATAATAAATATACAATTCATTTTAAAAAGATCGATACATTGTATTTCTTCCTGGGTTGGGTAATAGTTCTTGGTCTTTAAACTTTTTAGCTTATTCGGTCAGATGTTAATGAATTTATGACTGCCATCTTTTTTACTAATTTCTAAATACATTCAGTAAGCATATTGAAATCAAACAAAACTTCAAATTTAAGTGTGATTATTGTTATTCAGAAGTTAATTCAATTGTTCTGAACTAGCAAAAATTTTAATAGAATTTTTAGATATATAGCATAAAGGCAGCAATTATATGAATATAATTTTCTATTAAGCATTGTAAATTAATATTTTTTCTGCCTGTGCTATTGATTACAAGTTCGCATATTATAGCCTTTTTCACTATACTTTCTATAAATATTTTGGTTTTTTGGTAAGCAGATTCATTCTATTTTAATAAATGTCATCCTAATTTGTAATGTGTTTAATATAACAATAATATTTACAATTGAAGATAAAGATAATTTCAAATTGTCAGAAAATTGAGATAAAAAAAATTACTAATAAATAAGTACTTAGTATTTTATACTTATATATTGAATATATGATTACTAATTTACATTAGTTCATATGTAGTAATGACAATACTTCATATATACAAATAGTAAAATTTGTATTACATACATATGTATGTAAAGTAAGCCACGATAGGCACTAATTCATATAACACAAAATTACTTTGGTCTATATTTGTGTCTTTATAAAAATAAATATTTTTAAGTTGGGCCATATTTATAATTATTTTCAAATTTGGGTCCCAATATGTAAATTCCCCAATATTTTTTTATATCAATTTATATAACAAAAATAGTATAGTAGTAAAATGTCTCTTATCGTTATAGAATATTGTATCTGCAAAAGAATTATAGATTTATTAAATAATGGCAAGCCATATTTCAAACTAGTTTTTTGTAATAATAATTAGTTATTTAATTTAATATTTGAATTGTAGAAAATGTTGTAATTATACAATTGTTAACCATACTGGATACTGTGTGCTAGCATGAAACTAGTATCTAATTTTTGAACATTTTTGCTATAAAAAACTTGTACTATGTATATATATCATCTTAAATTATACGACATATATTAGAATTCATACTATAAACTCCTAAATTAGTAAATTTATACTTATCCTCTCCTTGCATATACCAGATTCTCTTGTTTGAACTGGGATCACCCATGTGATTATCACTTGACCTATTGTCAATTTGAATTATTACAACTATTACAACTATTACAACTATTATACCTATTACAACTATTGAATCTATTGCAACTAGGGTACCTGGCATAGCAGTCATTGGCATACTACTATGGTATGCCAATTGAGGCATGCCTATGGCATACCAAAATCTCAAATAGATATAAGGCATGCCACTTATATATAATGCTTTATATCAAAAAAATTTCAGCCTAAAATTACTTCTGATTCTAAAATTTTTGGCCAATAAAATTATAGTATCTTGCATATATATAAAAAATATATAAAATTGTAAAAAAAATATGAATAACAAAAATTTACTACAACAATTAATTTTTGACCTTAAAGTAAGAATTTTTTTGGCATATAATTTTAGTTATAGTTATAAGACAGTTTTTAATATTAAATATACAGAATTTACTTACTTATATTATGTATATATAATTTAATGGCATGCCAGAGTGGCATCTTGGCATGAATTTAAATAGTTGGCGTGGCATATGGCACATTAAAATTTTTGCTATGCCAGGTACCCTAATTGCAACTGTCACACCCTATTACAACCATTACACTAGTATTACACCTATTACAACAATAATACCCATTGTAGCTATTTTATAAATTATGACTATTGCACCTATTATAGCAAAATATTACAACCTTCGAATAAAAGGTTGCAATTTTACAACTATGTCAAACCTATTATGGCAGGCAACCTTAAAACCAATAGTTTTAATTTCAAGCTATACTTTAAAACAAGAATTTAAATATAAAATCTGTAGAATACTATATAAAACAAAAAAATGGTTTAATTGTCACCAAAGTATTGTATAAAAGTATAATATTTGTTGCAAAAGATTATATGTACTACTATTCAAAGCAGTTAATTAATTTAAAAAGAATCTGATTTATATTATAGATAGTAAACTTAAAAGAATATTTTTCACAATTAGAAAGACAAGTTCTCTTATTTTTCTATCTAGAAAGTTTATTTTTTTTTAGTTTTTAAAGGCTATATTTATTATTTTAACCAAAAAACAATAGTTACAAGTGTTTTTTATAAACCAAATACTTATATGCAATTAGCTAGTATATTTAATAATCAAAATTGGGGGTGTAAATTTTTTAATAATGATTAACAAATATTTATTCTACTGTTTAATGAACAAGCTAAAAAAAATAATTGTAAAAAAACATCAGAATTTCTAAAACAAACAGTTGAATAAAAAACAAAATATAAAAAAAATACAAAAAATAACAAATCTTTGCTAAATATACTTGAATTTTTATATATTACAAATTTTAAAGCTATACTTCAGTTAATTGATCATAAGAAATCAAATAAATAATAGATAAATTTGAATATGTTTTTTTTAAAGGTTTAATTTTTTTTATTTGTTCAAATATCTACTATTATTTGTATAAAAAATAGAAATTTCTAAACAGACTAATATTATTAGTAATTTTATTATCTCATATAGGTTTATTACTCTGAATGGCTATGCCATTTTCAACAGTATCAGTATAGTACATGTAGCTAAAATTGCTTTGTAGATTGATAAAAAATCAAATGCATATTCTGTAACAAACAATTTATATAAATTTAAATTACTTTTTTGTAAAACTGAAAATAGTTTTACTTCTGCTTTATTTTAGAATTTCTATAATAGTCAAATAAATATTGTTGTAATTAAGAAGTTTGAAGATACTAATAATATTCTTGGTGAATACAATTCTATTAAATAAAAACTAATTAATTATGAGAATATATATAAGGATTGCAATAAGAGCTTTATTTTTTATTAAAAATAGTAATATTCAAAAATCTATTTTAAGCTATATATAAAATCCAAGGTATACAATTTTTTTGTGTTTTATTCCAGATTTAAAGTATTGTTAAATAAGATATAAAACCATTTTTAGTAACAATTTTAAATTATATAGTATACTTTATTTATAGAATAGTTTATATTATAGAAATAACATTTTTTATAAAGCTCTTTAAAAATAAATTTCTGTACAGACAGATATTGGCTAATAAAACAAAAGGTAAATTTTGTACTCTAAATAAAACAAGACTTGTTTTTATTTAAAGCTAAAATGGTAAGTTAAAGTATTCAAAATTAGATTAGGGCTTAATTTTTTTTAGTAAAAAATAGTTTATATATTGTTTATTAGTATTATTCTGGTTAGATAAAAATAATATTTGTATTTTGCAGTATGAATTTTTAGCAAAATTATTAGAATGATTTTGATAGGACCCCGAAATATACATAGATAGGTAAGGTGACATTGAAATTTTTTATTAATTGCTGTACGTATAACTTTTTTATAATATCAGTATGCAAAATTTATCCCTTACAAGAAAAAAATTAAAAAAATACGCAAAATAAAATTCTAACCTTATTAATTATAGTATAATATTTTATATAAGTATAGCGATATAATTTTTTATTATAGTAGCATTGTTACAGTATTTGAAGCCTTCTTAAATTCCGGTAAAGTAACAATCACACGGCTCCTGAGATCCCTTACTTTGGGCGTGAAGCGGTGTGCAAGAGGGAAGTATAGTTTCTTTTATGTCTGTAAGAAACTACACACTTCTCTAAGGCAGTTCGATATAAAACAACAAGAGATAATAGACAGTTTATTAATTTAACAAGAGGGCTATTCCAAGGTGTCTGTTCCTTAGAAATCCCAAGCGTTTATTACTAATAAGGGAGGAGGATAATAAATATAAAGGTAAAGATAAAATACAATGTCTGGATCTGTCTAAAACTAAGGGAAATAAGGTGGGTTTATATATCTATTGAGCTAAGCGTCATTAAGCGTCACTAAGCGTCATTAAGTGTCACTAAGCGTCATTAAGTGTCACTATGCGTCGTTAAGCGTTACTAAGCGTCGCTAAGCGTCGCTAAGCGTCATTAAGCGTCGCTAAGCGTCATTGAGTGTCATTGCACATCAATTTTGCATATCACTATTACTAAATACAGTTATTACAAAATTTTCCTTATTTAGTTCTAATTTCTTAACTAATTTCTACCAAAATTAAAACTTATTCTATAACATTTCTTTCCCCTTTAAGAACGAACTCCGTGAGTTCTAATTTGGGGAAGGACTTGAGAAAGTTCGGCATTAGTTAACCTTGTAATCATTGTATAAGTAATATAGGTTGTTCGAGAGATATTTTCTAGAGGTCGATTGGAGAAAAGCAATTTCATCCATTTAGCACACTTCCATGTATCTCGGGCTCTTCTTTTTCCTTGAGTCTTTTCAATTATAGATTGAATATCTTCATGAGCATCAGGATACTTGTCTATAAGGTTACCAAGATAATAATAAGCTTCGAGCAGCTTAGTCTGGTCTTGTCTGTTTCTAGTTCGAGTTTTGATTCGTTTGAGAATTTTCTGCAATTTCTCTTGATACGTTATTCCAGTATATGGAGGGGTAGAGGTCTGAGTTAGAGGTCCACAAGGTTGGATAATATCTTGTATAATCCTGCTTAATTTTTCAGATAATAGAGCAGGAGTGACTTCTCTTGATTAGTAATTGGAACTGTTAATGTTTCTTCTTGTATGTCTTCTAATTCTAAGTTTGGGTTCATTTCTTCTGTGTCATTTACTTTTGGTAAATTAATTTCTAATTGTTCTGTGTCTTCTAAAGTGTTCAGAAAATTATTTGAGTCTGGCTCAAGAAAAGAAGTAATTACATTAGTAAGATCAATAGTCTGAGTAGTATCATTATTATCACATAACCATACACATTGTGATGTAATCTACAATGCATAATTTTGGGCGACATTATCTTGTTTCCATGTCTGAAAAAGGTATTGGAGGGCTAACAAGGTTTGAGATTGTAATGTAGGGGTGGTCATTTTTGGGAAAATTCCAAAAGGGGTAGTTGTATAAATACATTTTGAGGTTTTACAAATTAAATTGTGTGTTTCATCCCCTTGTAGATAAAATTTCTTCTAGAAATTTCTAGGAGAATCAATAACAACTACTGGTTCCCATGTTTGCGGCTCATAATATTTAGCAAGACGATCACTATTATAGTATTTTTGCAAAATTTTCCCTTCTATTGTCCATAATTTATAAGCACCATTGTCTAATTTCTCATGGATAAGGAAAGGTCCAAATCTTTTGTCTTCAAATTTGGCTGAGCGAGAGGCTTCTAGTTCCTTTCTTTGTATCCATACTTTATCACCAATTTCAAATGCCTCTGTTCGAATATTGGCATCAAACCGGACTTTTTGTTTTTGCTGTGATCGTTCGGTATTTTGCCTGGCCTGATTCTGGTAATTTGATAATTTCTCTATTAAATCATAAGCACGTTGGAGGATACTTCCTTGTAAGTCTATTTCATTATTAATTTCTACAGGTTCTACGGGGAAAAGTGCTTCGATTGGTAAGGTAGCATATCTCCCATATATAAGTTAAAAGGTGTATATCCTGTGGTAGCATGTCTTTTTGTTCTATATGCTAAGAGAACAGCAGGTATATACAAATCCCAATCATCATCTCCTTTCACTTTTGCAAGTGATTCACACAATGTTCTATTAAATCTTTCCACCAACCCATTTGTCTGAGAGTGGTAGGGAGAAGAGAATTTGTGCTTAATAAGAAATTTCTCACAAAGAATTCTAATTGTTTCACTAATGAAATTGCGACCTTGGTCTAATAGAATAATTTTAGGAGTTCCATGTCTACAGATTATCTCATCAAAGATAAACTGAGCGAGTGTATTAGCACTAGTATCTGGAACAGCACGAGCTTCTGGCCATCGTGTCAGGTATTCGGTAGCAACAATAATATATCGATTGTTTTGTTTAGTTATAGGCAAAGGGCCTACAAGGTCAATTCCAACAAGTTAGAAAGCTCTTCCTATTTGTATAGGGTGTAAAGGTTCTTTTTTATGACCTTTTTGTCTTCTTTGGCATTCCTCGCAAGTCTTCACATATTCTTGTATATCTCAATACATTTGATCCCAATAATAACGTTCTGATATTTTATAATACATAGCGTCAGTTCCCAAATGTCCAGCAGTGGGGTGCTTATGCATCATATATAATACTGGTTCAACTTCTGTCCATTTTATAACTCTAAGTGGCCTGTCTGGGTTCCTTTTATTCTTTTTATAGAGAAGGCGATGTCTAACTTCAAAGTATTTAGCCTGGGTCATTAGTCGTTTTTGTTCTTGGTCAGTAAATCCATCTGGAAATTGGTCTGTGTCCAAATAGTGGTAAAGATTATGATATTGGTCAAGATTCATATAATTTATTAGGTACAATGGTCTGAGTCGGTAACCGAGAGAGGGCATCAACATTCGAATGAATTCGGCCTGGTTTATGAATAATTCCAAAATTGTATGGTTGGAGCTTCAAGATCCATCTTCCAATTCTTCCTTTGGGTTCAGCAGTACGTAACCATTTCAATGCTGAGTGGTCTGTAACTAAGATGAATTTTGTAGCGCCTAAATATTTGTGAAAATGTTCTATGGCCCATACAACTGCAGCACATTCAAGTTCAGTTGCTGCATAATTCATTTCTTCTTTTCGCAAACTTTTACTAGCATAGGCAATCGGGTGTTCTTTTCCATTCCTATCTAGTTGGCTTAGTGTGGCACCAAAGCCATTATAAGAAGCATCGGTAGCAAGTATAAATGTCTCTTTAAAATTGGGGTAGGCTAATATAGGAGCAGTGATGAGTCTAGATTTTAATTCTTCAAAAGCTTTTTGTTGTTTGTCTTGCCAGTGATAGGGTTCATTCTTTTGTAGAAGAGAATTCAAAGGGCGAGCGATTGATGAAAAGTTTTGAATAAATTGGCGATAGTATCCCGCAAGTCCAAGGAAAGATCGAAGGGCTGTAAGGTTTTTAGGAGGTTGAATCCGTTGGACAGCTTCTACTTTTTGAGGGTCAGGGGCGATACCGTTAGCAGAGATTAAGTGTCCAAGAAATGGTAGTTGGTGCATCCAGAAAGTACACTTTTCTATATTAAGTCTGAGTCCTGCTTGTTTAATTCTATTAAATACTCTTTTTAAATGGGTTAAATGTTCATCAAATGTTCTCGAATAAACAATTGTATCGTCTAAGTACACAACTACAAATTTCCATGCAATTCCTTTATATACACGATCCATCAGCCTTTGAAAAGTTGCAGGAGCATTGCAAAGACCAAAAGGCATTACATTAAATTCATAAATTCCGTATCGTGTAGTAAAGGCAGTTTTCTCTTTGTCACGGGGGTCCATGGCAACTTGCCAATATCCACTCGCAAGATCGAGAGTAGAGAACCAAGAGCATCCTGTAAGGGCATTAAGCATTTCATCAATACGAGGCAGAGGGTAAGCATCCTTTTTGGTAACAGCATTTACTTTTCTGTAGTCTACACAGAATCGTAATTTGCCATTTTTCTTTCGTACTAGAACAACAGGTGAGGTCCAAGGGCTATCAGAGGGTTGAATGAGTTTATGTTCTAACATTCTTTGGATTTCTTCTTGTATAAATTCTTGTTCATTAGGAGGTACAGAATAAGGCCGGGAACGAATAGGGTGTACATCCTCAGTATAGATTCGGTGAGTAACCAAGTTGGTTCGTCCTAGCTCAGTTATATCATTTGCAAAGAGGTCTGCAAATTCTTCTAATAATTTCCGAAAAGCTAGGCCTTGTTCTTTATTAAGTGGTCCAATATTTAAAGAAGTCTGGGTCGATAGGGTATATTCTTCATGTTCAAGAGTAATAATATTTACAAATTTGGGTATAAGGTTCTGGTCTGGGTCGACAGGTAGTTTATGATCCTGCCTAGGATTCTCTAAAAATTTTGACAAAGTGTATCCAAGGCATTAGCTCGATGGTGGGCATTTTGGGCTTCTTCTTGGAAAAAGCATAATAAAGCAGCATTGGTAGTTTCCAAGGTTTCAATTCTTGCTTGTAATTGTTTTATCAATTGATCCTGTTGTTGTACTTGTTGTTGAAGCTGATAAAACTGTGAACCATCATCGATTTCCTTAACTGTTTCTTCAGCAGGTGGAGAGTAAATTTCTGGGTCTGGAAGTTTGCAATCATCACAATACCCTTGATTTGCATTCAATTCCTCTTGGTGTTTAACATGTAAACATTCCTGACAGAGGTCAACAGGAACTGTAAAGTTTCTTCGAAGTACAGCGAGGGCATACTTCTGGTCATAGTCTGGGTGGCTAGTGTCGAAGGATTCATCTAAAATTGCTTGTAGCGGGTCAATATCATTTTCTGATAGTAAGTCTGATTCAGCTTGCAATATAAGTTGCATTTCCTTATAGCTCCAGGGTTGAGTTATGCGGTCAGAGGTTAGAGGTTCTAGGGCCTGGGCAATGGTCTGGTCATTTTCATCCAAGAGAATCTTCGCAAGTCGGTAAATTCTGGTCTGGTTCATTTCATATTGGTGTCCGGCATTCTTTGTTGATTCAGTATAACGTTTGATTCGAGTCCAGAGGTTATAATTAGGATTATACTGGATATCCTGGCTAGCCTTGTATGCGTAAAGGTGTTCTAATTCACAAAACCATAATTCTTCCCGAAGACTGTCTAATTGACACATTCTAGGTCTTGTATCTGCTTTATTACATACTTTGCAATTAACAAGCATTCCACGTCCTTCACCTTGGGTGAAGAAATGGATACTCCTAGGGTCTTCTCGGTCTAGAGCACAGTGAAAGTCAGAATAGCATCCAGGGCAAACAAGTTTCTCTTCAAGAAGTCTAAGGACTTCAGATCTGTTAGGAACTTTACATTGACAACAATAGTGGGTACGGCGAGTGCTATGGTTAGGTAGACGATTACTATCAACTTGATCAAGAGTGCATCCATACTGATAAACCAAGTTTTGTCTTTTCCAAGTGGCAAGAGGACAGTAGGCTTCAAAATGTCCTAACGTACTGCATCCTCTGCAGACATTATTGGGGCAGTCCCTATATAGGTGGTTGGAGTCATGACAAGTAGGGCAGGTGGTTCGTCTTGGGGCTTGTTTAGGGCATTTAACAGCGATATGGCCAAATTCCTGGCATCGGTTACATTGATTGGTAGAACAATTAGCAAAGAGGTGGTCAGGAGAACTACAATTCCCACAAACACGCTGTTTAGGGGCTTTTCTGTTTTTATGGCGAGAATAATAAGTAGTCCATTCATTTTCTTCTGGTGAAAGAAATTGGTCTGAGTCTTCTCGATCAAAAGTATAAGCTTCTCGGGGATATAAGTATTCTGGTTCATAAAGGTTTAATTCATCTGGTGTGGTAACAGTAGATTGACTGGGTAGAGGTTGGTTACTTTCATAAGTAGTAGGGATAGTATGCTTCTTGTTTCCCCATTTAAAAGTATAGCAGCCATTTTTCCAGTTATAGTTTGCTTCCACTTTTTGATTCCAGTCATTTTCTAAAAGAAGGAAGTAAGAAGTAGTGTCTACTACTTCTACAGTAAGAGGAATAGTAATATGATCAATTTTAATTGGCAGGTCTTTTATAATTCCTAAAGGTCGAGTGGAAGTTCCAACTGCAGGAACAATAAGGCTGTTAGAGGCCTGTTCAATAGTCAATCCAAGTTCCTTGACTGTCTTGTGAGCAATCATGCTAATTGAAGCACCACTATCAATAATAGCTTGATAGGGTTTATTCTGAAGAGAGACATGACATTTGATAGGTGTAGTGTATGCAGGGGTTTGAACAAGATTGGCATTTTTGGCTTCCTCATACAAATGAGTAGCCAAAGCACCTCGGATAGATGGGTTATTGAGCAATGTTTCCCACTTGTTAGCAGTAAGAGAGGGTGTCTAAGTCTGATTTTGTGTAAGATAATTAACACTTCGATGATAAGGCGAAGGAGATCGATTAGAGGAGTTTTGGTAAGAGTGATAGTTATCATTATTTCAGCTTCTATAATTATTATCTCTAGATTGGGCTTCTAGGACGAGAATTATTGCGACTGCGAGAACGGTCTCTGTTATTGGAATAGCGATCAGAAGAGCGACCATTTCGGTCCCTATTTTGGTTGTTATTTCTGTTCCGGTTATTGTTATTATTATTACGACGAGAATTGGATCCTTGTCGTTGGTCCTGTTTTCTACTATTACAATCACGAATAAAATGTCCAGTGCGTCCACAATAATAGCAGATAGGAGGCTCTTTCATTCGAGGGGTTTGGGCACGGTTGTCAGCATAATTAACAGAAGAGGTAGGTGTGGTCTGTGTCTGGGCTAAATTAATACTAAGCTTAGCAATTTGGTCTGTAAGTTGTTGAATAGCTTGGTCAGTATTGGTAGTAGGGGTAGTCATTAATTTTCCAGTTTCCCAGCGGAGGGCTACTTCAATAGCATCGGTCAGGGTATTAGGTATAGCAGCTTGAACATTAACTGCATACTCAGAACGTAAGCCTTGGATAAAAAGTTGTTTAACAAAATCAGCGGGAAAAACACCGGTTGGGTCCACTTTCGTTTGCAATGTACGAAATCGGTTGACATATCCATCCACTGTTTCAGTGGGTCCTTGCTTAATTTCGAAAAGTTGTTTTTGCCAAAGGGCCTTTTGCTTAGTAGTATAGAAACGTGTCTTAAAAAGATGCTGGAAACTTCGGTTCTGGTGGTTGTTATCATTAAAAACATTGGGTACCGGGTTTAAAGCAGTATACCAGTCTAGAGCAACACCTTTAAGGTACACAGGAGCAAGCTGAAGTTTCCGTTCAGCACTCCATCGGTTGGCAGTAGCGGCTCTTCGAAATTCCTTCAGCCAGTCAGCAGGGTCTTGGGTTCCGTCACCGTAAAAATCTGCAACAGTAATAAGAGTTTTCTCAGAGCCTTGTCCAAGGGCATTGGCAAGATCAGTTATTGCTTGCGCAGCATCTTGTAAAGCTTGATCACCCATTAGGTTTTCTGGTTGGTTAGGAGGTAAGATAGGGTTTAATTCTTCAACAAGAGGTTGTAAATTTATTTCCTCGAATTGTGGAGGAGAGTCAGCTCTAACAATAGTAGCGTCTTGGTTTTGAATATAATGGTCGAGAGGGTCAATTAAATTTTGGTCGTTAAGAGGAGGAGTATTAAGTAATGGAGGTGTATGGCGTGGGGTAACGTTTATATCTAAATTAACAGTTGGGTAATATTCAGTTACAAGAGGAGATGGAGGAACAGTTGTGCGAGCAGGAGAAAAGGTTTGTTGTAAATAGCGAAAGAGGCGATTTCGTGGAGGAGGAGTAGTTTCTCGAGTATAATGATATGGAATTTCTGAGATAGGTGAAGAAGGAAGTGCAAGGCTTGGAGGGATTGGTATATAAGTATTAGTGGAAGAACCAACACCAGTATCAGCTAATTGTTCAGGTCCTAAGGTGAATATAGATCTGGGTGGAGAAACGTCAAAATTTAATTCAGTTCTTCCTAGTTGATTTTGAAAATCGAATAGAAGGTTTTCAGTCCTTGGTCGAGTTGAAGCAGGTGTAGAAGGTAAGAGGTCCTCAATGTGAAGATCAAGTAGGGTAGCTTCAAAATTAAGAGGTAAGGTAGGTGCAAGAGTATAGGGGGTATGTGCAAGGAGTAGACCAGCAATAACTTCTTTTGGGTCTAATAGGTCGTTGTTATAGCGGCAACTAAAAACAATATCTCGAGCAGCAGCTCTAGCAGTATTATAATCAGTTGCAGCAACTAAAATACAGTAAGAGTCGTTTGTCTTTTGTGAATATTGGGTAGCAAAATAATTGCCTCGATATGTTCCCCAAAATCGGCAAAAGGGACGGTATAAATTAGCAACAGGGTAACAGATGGTACAGGATAAATCAGAATGGTAGGCTTGCAAAACGTCTACCGCAAATGAGGAAGGATGACTTGTTTCGTGTACTTCAATTTGTTCTAAGTATAGTTCATATGCTCTATTCATATAGAGAAGGCAGTTCCCGAGTCTCAAGGAAACTAATAAAGAATAATAAAATGTATCTCCAAAAATAAAAGGTTAGTAGTAAGTTGTAAACAAAATTTTAATCTCCAAAATATAGTAAATAGTTAGTATCCAACAAAAAGAAAATTCCAAGTAAGTTGTAAGAGAATAATAAGAGTGCAATCAACAGCAAGAGGGTTAGTAACAGCCAAAAAAATGATTAATTTTCTGCCAAAGTAATAATAAGATTTCCAAATTCTTTAATAATATCCAATAATTTAAATAGGTTTCCGCCAGAAGGCACCAAATGTTACAGTATCGGAAGCCTTCTTAAATTCCGGTAAAGTAACAATCACACGGCTCTTGAGATCCCTTATTTTGGGCATGAAGCGGTGTGCAAGAGAGAAGTATAGTTTCTTTTATGTCTGTAAGAAACTACACACTTCTCTAAGGCAGTTCGATATAAAACAACAAGAGATAATAGACAGTTTATTAATTTTCAAGAGGGCTATTCCAAGGTGTCTGTTCCTTAGAAATCCCAAGCGTTTATTAATAATAAGGGAGGAGAATAATAAATATAAAGGTAAAGATAAAATACAATGTCTGGATCTGTCTAAAACTAAGAGAAATAAGGTGGTTTATATATCTATTGAGCTAAGCGTCGTTAAGCATCGTTAAGCGTCGCTAAGCGTCATTAAGCGTCACTAAGCGTCGTTAAGCGTCGCTAAGCGTCATTAAGCGTCGCTAAGCGTCGTTAAGCGTCACTAAGTGTCGTTAAGCATCATTGCACATCAATTTCGCATATCACTATTACTAAATACAGGTATTACAAAATTTTCCTTATTTAGTTCTAATTTCTTAACTAATTTCTACCAAAATTAAAACTTATTCTATAACAGCATGTTATTTTTTTAAAAAAATTCTCATGTATATTAAAATTCAAACAGGTTTTGTATATACGTACTAAGGCTCTTTGCACATGCTAGCACTTGTGTATGTACATATGCTATATACCATACCCCTTTGTTTTAATCCAAAAACATAACAACGCTTTTATACCCTTTGTCACACCAAAAGATAAAATTTTTAGTTCTAAAAATAAGCTACCCTACGATTGATGATCGTTGCTATATAGTAAAGTCTAAATTTTACTAAGCAAATCAATTAAAGTCGCATAAGTAAACCTATTCAGCAGATCAAAATACATATACTCTGAAATTTTAATTTAAATCGGATAACTTTTTATTATTTGACTTTTAATTTTTACGTTCAACGAAAAAAAATTTTTTTTAAAAAAAACATATACGTTGAGCGTAAAAATTAAAAGTCAAATAATAAAAAGTTATTCATTTTATATGAAAATTTCATGGTATATGTATTTTGATCTGCTGAATAAGTTTACTTATGCGACTTTAATCGATTTGCTTAGTAAAATTTAGACTTTACTATGTAGAGATTATAATCGATTAACTAAAAAATTGGTTTATAAGTTATCTCCGATTTTTTTGTGTTCAAAATCAGACAAAAAAGGTAGCTTATTTTTAGAAAACATACAGTAATACAATATATTTATTTATTGTTATAAATTTACTTTTTAGAGATTTGTTTATTTATTTATTTATTTTTGTTTTTTTTAAAAAATCAATTCTTATTTTGAAATACCACGCATGCGTGTACTTAATTTTATTATTGTTTTGGTTTAAAAAATGAGGTGGCTAAGATCAAAACAAAGAAGTAGTTTATTTTTAGACCAAATTTATACTAAAAATACGCAAATTAAACTTTTACATGTAGAATTTTGATATACAAATACACAATTTAAAAATCTAACCTTTTTAATTACTGATCCAGCTAAGATTGGCAATATTTTTATATTAGAATTTGGGGCAAAATTACTATGATTTTCATTATATGGTGGAATCTGACATCCTTCAAATGAAAAATAATTTTTTATTAAGTTAACAGCTCATGTCGATTAATTGAATTGTAGAGCTCACTGAGACACATTTAATGGTGGTTAGGTCATTCAAATCGGCCCAGTATACGCTGAGATATCACTAAAAAACGATTGGCCGACTATATAAAATTCCATGTAAACAAACTAGAAATTTTATATAGTCGGCCAATCATTTTTTAGCAATATCTCAGCGTACACTGGGCCAATTTGAATGATCTAACCACCATTAGATGCGTCTCAGTGAGCTCTACAACTTTCAATTAATCGATATGAGCTATTAACTTAATAAAAAAATTATTTTTCATTCGAAGGATGTCAGATTCCACCATATAATGAAAGTTTATATTGTACTTATCCCNTCATTCAAATCGGCCCAGTATACGCTGAGATATCACTAAAAAACGATTGGCCGACTATATAAAATTCCATGTAAACAAACTAGAAATTTTATATAGTCGGCCAATCATTTTTTAGCAATATCTCAGCGTACACTGGGCCAATTTGAATGATCTAACCACCATTAGATGCGTCTCAGTGAGCTCTACAACTTTCAATTAATCGATATGAGCTATTAACTTAATAAAAAAATTATTTTTCATTCGAAGGATGTCAGATTCCACCATATAATGAAAGTTTATATTGTACTTATCCCAAAATTTACTATTGTCCCAATATGGTAATAGTGCTGATCTTATCTGGATCATCAATTAATAATTTTTTAAAATAATACGCATATTTAAACCTTATTTTATTTAATTTATCTATGAGGGCGACACATTCTCTGACCTGACCTATCTATATATATTTCGGGGTCCTATTTTGATAGTTAGTTACCCAAAGTAAAAAGATTCTTGAGAGCTCTTTTAGTTATAATTTTATAAGTTTAATTAAGTATAAAAATTTAATTTACTTTTGTTATTTATAATTCAAGTTTAATAAAGCTTGAAATAGTGATTTAAGCCTTTAGAGATTATTTTTTATATTAGTTATTTGTCAATTTACTCAAT
>QKWP01000859.1:195468-200213 GCA_003550325.1 Gigaspora rosea
AGCTGCAAACTAGACCAACTCTTGAAATAATTCCACAAGCAATAGAACTGAAGTTTCGCCACAAAGATCAAGCATTCTTTCGCTCTTTTACTAGAAGACATGACACTTGCCCGCAACACCAATTAGAATTTCAAGAAATGTTAAATCAGACAATGGATAAATATAAACAGCTGCATAACGCATACATCATCAATGGAGAAAACAAAGATCAGATTTATAATATGTTAAGGAAAAAGCTGGCACTAAATTTTTGGACCAACAAAGACTTCTCCGTAATAGATGCATATGAAATTACTCGTTGCATATTCTATATGATAGGCTTCGCTAAATTAAAGACAAATTTAACCTTTGATATCGTAAGAAGAACAATCGATGAGCTCAAAGTTGATTTACTTATCCTGCTACCAGAGCAGCCCGATTTGATGTTGTTGATGCACAAAGAATGGCTGCCATTTGAGCTAACACTAAACAACCGAAAACAAGTTGGAGCGGTAGCAATAGCACTCAGACAAATATATAGTTTTGACAGATTACCTGAATCATACATTGCAGATTAGCGGCAACCACTTCCAGAGGATCCGGGCTGGCTAAATGAGGATACCCAGCGCTTATTCCCAATTACAGAAAGAGGAGACCTAAAAAATGTCAAAGAGTACAAACAATAGCTACAACAGTACTATATATTTGGGAATAGACTACCAGATACATACTTCGATGTGCCACCAGAAAAAGAACCACTTCCCCTAACACCCCAAGAGCTTACCCCACGCCCTAGAGAAATTTTTCCTTTCTACCCCACAAGTGCTGAACACTTTAAAGAAAACATTCTAAAATTAAGAGCGGTCTACACTTTCACGAGACTACTAAACGATTACCTGATAGGTAAAAAACGCCTCTCATCTGATCTACATAAACTCGCAATTGCAGATAAATTCCAATTTCCAATTGGAGACAGTAAGATCCTGGAAAAGTTTCTGCACGCTGTGCCTAAATACTATGTGATACCCAGCCCACTCCCTAAGTCCTACGTAAATTTCAACTATACCAACAAACCAGATCTCCCAATGGAGCCGGAAAAGGTTCTACTTGTCAACATATCAACACCTATCATGACAGCTAAAGAACTCGTGATAGTAGCAAGAGCTATACATGCTGGCAAAACCCGGACAAATTCCAAATAATAAAAAAACAATTGCTATTTATAAAAGATTAAATCAAATAAATAATCTTAATATTTTGTAAATATATTATTTATAACTATAAGAATATATATGATATGTTTAAATAAAGATTATTAATAAAGTTTTTGAGATATTAGTTATACTAGAATTTGGGATTTGGGATTTGGAATGACAGACAAATCCCAAACTATAGTAAGTCGGGATTTTGCCAACATGTATAGCAAGAGCCTTGCGGGAACACTATTTCTTCTGGTCTATCCCTGATAGTTGGATACAAATTCCTGAGAAACAACAAATAGATAGTGGAGACAAAATTCCAAAAACAATAGAACTGTAGAAGAACTCAATAAACAGATAACACAAAGGAAATTACCAACTCGTTGGAAATTCCTTATTACCGAACAAGCTGACATCCCAGAAGTAACGGACTTCTTGAGAAGGAACCACATTTTTGAGACGATCCCCGAGTTTGTCTTCCAGGTTAAATCCCTCCCTCCACCAAGCTGGGAACTCTTTGATAACCAACCAGATGCAGACATACAAATGCAAGCTTTAGTACAAAACAACAATCCGGAGTCACAAGAAGGGAATGATGAATACTAATCAAATGAGTAACAATCAACAAATAGAATATAATACGGGCACACCCGAAAGCAATACAAACCACAATCTGACATCCCACTTATACCAGATGAATCTGAAACCTTTACTAACATAAGAGAAAAAATCGCGTTAGCAATACATAATGTCCGCGGCATTAATAACTTGACGAAATTCCACACATGGATCGATTATTGTTTGCAGCAAGAACTGTATATTGTGGCCCTTACTAAGACTAAACTCAAGAACAGTACACTAACTTTCACTAATCCCCATTACTGTACAAGCTCTTCACCTCGAACTTTGTTCCTCCAATAGCACAAAATAGAGAGGCTAGTGTGGGAACAGCCCTCCTAGTACATAACACCCTGCAACCATATATACATGATATAAATATATACCCGGGCTCTGCCATATGCGTTGACTTCTTCTTCCCAGGAAATAGAACCAGAATTATAGCAGTTTATCTCCTATCCGACACTACTGAACTACTTGCCCATGTACAGAAGCAGATTTCACTTTGGCTTTCTGAAGCGAAACAAAAAAGCTGGCATGCAATAGTCATGGGGGACTTTAATGCAAACCCTAACAGTCACAAAAAAAAGAAAAAACTTCAAATCTTCTCTGATCTAACTCTAAACAATCTCACTAGCTTGTTAGAATTCCATCAAATTACAGAACACACCTGGTACAGTAAAGGCACCAGCTCGCAAATCGACGATATATGGGTATCTTCACAAATTCTCCTCGATATGGAAGTGCCTGAAATAATTAATGCAACCGGTATCACTGATAGCGACTACAGAATTCTGACCACTACCTGGTATACGGGCTTCGCTCCATCAGTGCCCCGTAATAAAAAAAAAAAGCGAAAAATTTTCCTATACGATAAAACTACAGCTGAAACCTGGGAGGACTTTGCGGGGTGTATCAACAATACACTCAGTAGAACCCCCACTAGAAGGGATCACTAATATAGAACAATTGAACAAACGCTGGAATGTTTGGACAAATGCTGTACTACAAGCAGCGATCCGTTACATCCCTAAGACTTACACCGCTCCTAAGACCTTCTACGCCCTGTCCTTAAAAGCCTCTAAGCTTCATACTGCTCTTGCACATATCAATAAATGGCTCCACATTTTGGCAAAGGCAGCACCACCAATGAGTATAACGTCAACAATACAACAGGCAAACAAACACCTCATTAATGCTTTAACAGCAGTACAAATACCTAAATTCTCCCTTGCACCTCTGGCTCTAGCTGCGATAAACGGAAATAGCCTAGATCCACAGGATACCCTGTACAAGCAGACCCTAGGGAAGATTAAAGAGATCAAAACTACTATTTGGAAAAGCCGTAATACAAAGTTACACTTACAGCAGGTGGAAAAAATAAAATACTATACAAACCGACATTATAATGACTTCAAATCCAACACTAGCAGAATGATCAATAGCATCTTAAAGAAGGATAAAGACCGAATTAGCTTCGAAAAAATAGTTATACCTGGGAATGTAATAACGGAACAACAAGAAATTAAGGAGACTACACGTGGACACTTTAAGAAATGGACCTGCCACAATACCAGTGACGATAGCTTTTGGGATAGTTGGGAACCCTACTATAAACCCATAAACAACATTCTTCCTGATACATATGACTCCCTTACTGCACCAATCATTATAGAAGAAATAAATTCCGTCATAACAGCTGCACCTAAAAACAAAGCTACTGGTCCAAATGGAATTTCCAACAAAATGCTTCAACATTTACCATCATCTGCCATTCAACAGCTGATCGAAATATTTAATGCCTGCCTGCAACTGCAACAAACACCAAAACAATGGTTGATGGCAAATATATGGCCGATCCCCAAGAAATCTCGCTACAATTACGACCTGAACACTACCCAACCCATCACCCTGTTAGATCACCCTTGAAAGATCTTTACTAAAATACTCACGAATAGGCTTACTAATATCTTAACTAGACACAATATCCTATTGAAGCAAAACTTTGCAGCTTTGCCCTTCCAGTCAACCCTTCAGCCAATTTTGCAACTAACCTCAATAATAGAGCTGGCAAGCACAAAAAAGAAGGAATTGTGGTTGTTACTACAGGACATGTCGAAGGCTTTCGACTCCATCCATATTTCAACTCTACAAAAGGCTCTAGAAAGGATAAGGATCCCTCATTCCTTTATAGTACTACTAACAAATATGTTGACTAATCGTACAAACAGAGTAATCACAGACTACGGCTTAACTGACCCATACACAGTAGAGAATGGCGTAGACCAGGGTGAAACAATCTCCCCAATTCTATGGGTAATATACTATGATCCGCTAATCTCACGTATCTCGAGCGAATACAAGGGTTTTATCAACACCAACACGAAGCCCCCCACAAAAGGAGACATATACATCTGTCATGGCCTATATGGACGATTCTATATGGATTGCACCCAGCAAAGAGAAACTAGAAGAAATATTAGTTGTTACTAACTTCTTTTATAAGTTCACAAACATTCAGGTCAACCCTTTAAAATCAATTCTAGCGACTAACTCGAAGAGACCTAATACAACAATAACATACGAGGGCCAAGTAATAGAAGCGATTTCCTGTCATAAACTATTCAAATGCCTGGGCGCATGGTTCACCCTCATGCGCAATCAAAGCCAAGTACAGAAGACTATCACTGGTCGAAATTTTTTAATATGATAGGCCGATATTGAGAAGATTATAGGCAATATGTAACAAACCAAACATTATAAAATCGGGTAAAAGATATTCGGCTAATTAATATAACCATATAAATATCTGCCATCCGATATCTTGTTGACATATTAATTTTTTAAAATATAAACCAAAAAAAGACCGATATTATTAAGGTTGATATAACAACTAAATATCGGCTTACGATATAAACTGATATTCTAATGAACAACTACATTATAAGA
>QKWP01000860.1:0-26122 GCA_003550325.1 Gigaspora rosea
AACGAAACCTCCACAAACGACGTCAACAAAACCTCTACAAACAATGCTAACGGAATGGCAAAGTCCAAGAACATCGAAGCCCAAAGTCACTATCAACCCAAAACAACTGAAATGGAAATCACTGACTATAGCACTGAAATGAAGCCTAAAATTACTATATACAACAGCAATTAATTTGAGAAAAGAAAAAAAAACAAACCAACAGTACCGAAATGATAAAAGCCCTTCTATAAACGAAGAACTGAAACGTTAATGTTTCAACTTTTCATATACCATCCAACATAGATTGCTAAATGTACAGAGCAAAATCTTCCTTTGCCGATTTGGAGTCACCACAAAGACGGTGCTGAAATGACGAAAGTCATATTTCGTAAATAACGACACCTACGGCGGCTTTACTAACTCGAAGAAAAAAGTGTTAGTTAAAAAAAAACAAAACCAACGAAAAAAAAATTAAACCTACAACACAAACAAAGTGAAACAGAAAAATAGATCAAATTAGATCAAAAAAAAAAACAAACCTTTAATTAGATCGATGATCTGATCTTGTGTTAGTATCCAGCGATGCATAGTTAGATCATTCGACCTTGCATCGGCAATCGGATAAATACATGAGCTTTAGTCATGTGATTTACTTGGTCTTTGGTCCAAGTGGGCAGAGATATATAAACTAGGCATCTCTAGCTAGAGATGCCTAGAATTTCACTTTTTTTTTACCCGGTGATTTGGAATGAAATTTTCGTAATGCAGTCAAAACACTGTATAATCGTTAAAAATCTGCTAATTGTTATATATCGTTTCAAATAATTACGATTATAATCGATTTATAGATATATCTCTTAGTTTGTACTACTTCGCAGGCAAATTTGCCTATATAATTACTATAAATATACCTCTGATCTATTTTTTTAATCACTTAAAATATTTAAATAAAATTTGGTATTATGATTTTTAATAACAAGGATTATATTTTTGAATTATTTAAATTTATATTATAAGACAAAAAGTTTATGTTGCTTATAAGCTGAAAATATTAAATTTTAAAGAAATTTTTTAACCAAAAAAATATTTTACAATATCTTGGCGAATTCTTTAAATATTGGTTTTAAAAATAAAGTTTATAATACAATATTGTAGTTTATATAAAGGATGACAACTTTCATTATTTGACTTTATATAATTTACTTGTAAAAATTAAGACTTGTATTAGAAGTGAAAATTTTTTTTATAGACGGAAACATTTAAAATTTGAGAAAACCTAAAGAAAAATTTCTATAGTACAAGTTCCAAAACAAAAACTTTAAACTTTTATTACACCAAAGTTTTTTAATAATTTTAAAAAAATTTTATAATAAAGTTGATAAAACAGAACTAATATTATATTTTTTACTAAAAAGTATATAGCTAAAATTAATATTTAAGGTTTTATTTACAAAATTTAAAATTTTAAAATTTTCGCAGGCAAATTAATTAATATATAATGATATTTTATAATTGATATAAAACAATTAAGTGCTATATATAGATCAATATCTATATATAAAATTTGCTGATGCAGAAAAGGAATCTCAGGAGCCATGTGATTGTTACTTTATCAGATTTAAAAAAGGTATCTGATACTGTAACAGCATGTTAATACAGGAATCATGAGTTCTTTAGTTTTATAAAATTTTTTTGAATTTTAAGGACTAGTCTGCGAGTGAGCGACAGTAGCATCATAGTAGCATCATAGTAAAATTTGGTGAAAATTTAATATAAATTTTTATATTAATATGAATCTGCAGTTGCTACAAAGTAAAGTTAATTTTCTATTAAGTTAACGATACATGCCTATTAATTAAAAGTTGTAGAGCTCGTCGAGACGCATCTAAAGGTGGTTAGATCATCCAAATCCGCCCAGGGATGGCGAGATGTCGTCGTAAAACGATTGGCCGACTATATAAAATCTATGTATAAACAATATTTGTTTACATAGAATTTTATATAGTCAGCCAATCGTTTTTCGATGATATCTCGCCATCCACTAGGCTAATTTAAATGATCTAACCGCCGTTAGATCGTCTCGATGAGCTCTACAACTTTCAATTAGTGAATATGTATTGTTAACTTAGTAGAAATTAATTTACTTTGTAGCAACTGCAGATTTCATATTAATATAAAAATTTATATTAAATTTCCACCAAATTTTACTATAAATTACTGTTACCCATTTGCAAACTAGTACTTAATTGCTTGTAACTTTTTATTTCCTAACTAATTTTACCAATCTTGCTATCATTAGAATTACAAAAATTAGCTCTACAACTTTTATTAGAAGTTTACAAGATGATAACTTAATAAAAAATTAACTTTACATAGTTAGAAAAGGACCCCGAAATATACATAGATAGGTCAGGTAAGAGTTTGCTTATTTTTGAAGTTTTTAATACAGATCTTTTCTATTTATAATAATTTTTTTGCTTATTTTTGAAGTTTTTTCTGCAGATCTTTTCTTCCTATAATTAACCTGACCTATCTATGTATATTTCAGGGTCCTGTCAAGAATGCTAATTTTTGTATTTTATATATAATTTATATTAAGTATTATGTATTTTATTAATACAAATTCTCCTTTTTCACAGATTGTCAATTAAGAATAGAGTTTACCCTATATTGATTACTTGTAGATCACTCATAAATCACGTGATGCGATTGGCTAGTTTCGTATTGTCACCTGCAAAATATATTTATCACCTGCAAAATACATTAACTTAGTAAGTAAATTTTTAGCATACCAACTTTGTTAATATGGGTTTTTTTTGATATTTTGATAAAACAAGTATTCAAAAACAGGTTTAGTGATATTTTATAATGTTATATTTGTTTTTATGTAACTCTTCTGTAGTGATTGTATTGTGTAATCTAATTTACATAGTAGAGTCATGATTAGTAATATAAAAATGATCTATATATACTCTACCCTTAAATTAGTTTACAAATAATAAATTAAAAGGTAATTTGCTATACTTAGGTGGCTATACAAAATACAATAGATAGTTAAAAATTAATATCATCTTTATACAAATCTGTAACTAATCTTATTATGTATACATTAATTAAATTAAAAAAAAACATTCTTTAAAAAAAAAAACAAAATTATATTTTCTAAAAAAAAAAAAAACAAAAAAAAAACAGAATTATATTTTCTAAAAAAAATTTTATTCTCTAAAAATAAAAAAATTTAATTTTTACTTTACATTTTTTATTAGCACATTTCTAATATAAGATTTATAAAAATTAACTATTAGCATTTTTAAATTTACTTTTTTTGCCTATTAGCTATTTTCAAATATAATCTTTTTATCCAATATTTACTTTTCAAATATGTAGTACTCTGTATTAAAAGGGCCATTTTTATATTAATTATTTTGAGATAATTAAGTTTAACCATTTGTTTTATTTTTGGATTGATCTGGGTAATTAAATTTTACAATTTTGATTGGTTAAAGACAGCAGGTAACTATTAGATAGTCTCATGACATGTTGACTTTATGCAGCCTCATGTAATTTTCTTTTTATACAATATTACTTGATTTTTTATTATACAAATCAAATTTCATTAATAATTGAAAAATATTAATTATATCAAAATTTATATAAATTTAATTAGAACATATTTTTTAAAAAATTATAAAAATGGACCATTTTAATACAGAGCACTCTATATAATCTTTTTTAAAAAAAGGGTCTATATTAACAATTTTTCAAATATAACTTTATATAGATTGTTTAGGGTTCTCAACTAGCCATATATACACTTTTGGTATCTAATTTAAATAGTTTGCCCTAAGATCTATACTAGTTGCCATACTTGTAACCAGGACCCTGAAATATATATAAATAGGTTAGATTAATTATAAAATTACCAAAAATAGAAAGATTTGCAGAAAAATCTCAAAAATAAGCAAAAAATTATTATAAATAGAAAATATCTAAAGCAAGGCAGATTTTTATAGAACCCGGACATTTCTCATATAGGTTATAACTAAATTTTGGCCAATTTTGGCCCAATTTGCTAAAAACAACAAAATATATAACTTTTATCTAGATATCAAAATTGAATGGACTTTTTTTTGTTAGATGCGGCTCACTAAAGGCTTCATTTTAAAAAAAGTTTGTTCAAATTGGTCTACTGGATGCCAAGGTAATTGGCAAAAACTGTTTTTTTGCTTCTCAAATTTCAGGGATTTTTGCTGAAAAAAACAAGTTAATCTCTATACTAGATGTTCAGAGTTCTATTCTTATAATATATATTTTAGCGAATTAACTTTAGGGTTAGGATTATTATGGATTAAAGTTAAATAGGTTTTAGGTATAATAGTTATATATACAAAATTGGCTGCTTGATATTTTTAATTAATCCATTAAGGTAGATTTAGACTACTGTTTTTTGTATTTTTCAGGTTTTTCACTTTTTGCTTCACCAAAGATCATCAAATTTCTATAATTTGATTGTCACACCCCTATAAATAAAAAAGATCTGCATAAAAAACACTAAAAATAAGCAAACTAATACCTGACCTATCTATATATATTTTGGGGTCTTCTGCAACCCAACTATAAGAATTGCCTATTTAAACCCTCTAATTTCTATCATTTCTGCCAACCTATCCTGTATTACTGATACAACTCTTCAATATATTAGTTAGTTGAGATTCATATGAGATGTTTATTTATTGTTTTTAGGATCTAGCTAAATAATTCTGGTTTTGTTATACTCAATAGGGAACTTTAGTAAATAGTATCTGTTTCCATTCTAGTATTTATCTATACTTTAGTAACTTATGCATTTACTGTAGCTTGTACTTGCAGCCAAAATGTTACTCTGCAACTGCTACTATTATCTACTTCTGCTTTTATAAAGTTCACCAATTCCAGTACCCTTTTTTTTTTTAAACTGCCAATTTAGTTAGCTTAGAAGGATTGGTTAGCCAAGCTTTAGATATTTTGTGATCTTTCTTTTTTTGGTTTATACTTCTGTAACACATGCCTTTTCTTCTAGTACAATTCTAGTGGCTAGGTTAGCATGCCCTCTTTTGCAATAAAGGCTCTTGTTTGTTTAGTGGTTCAGATACTATCAAAAGCTAGCTACTCTTTATTTAGATCTTACCAAGCTTGTTTCTGCTCTGCAATATCTAGGGTTGGGGACACGGTAAAAATTTTGGGCATGCTCCTAGGGGGCATGCCTCAGGCTGAGGCATGCCCTCTCTTATTGTGCCCTGGGCATGCCCCCTATATATAAATCATATGATATGTAGCACAGCAAGCTTTAATTCTGATTGGTCAATTATTAAATTATTATCATATATTGTACTATATATATTATTTGATTTTAAATGAATAAATTCTGAAACTGCTTTTATTCTACCTATATTAAAAATAATTTAGAAAATAGAGAAATAAATTAAAAGTTAGTGATGAAATACACTTTTTGTCTTATAGATTAAACATTCTATAATTATAGATTATTTAACAAAGTTTTAAAAGCTACAATATATTAGATATAGAGTATATCAGATATATAGGATTTATATAATTATATTCTATATTCTATACTTTTTATACTCCACATACATATATTACTTTATTGATAGTTAACAATTTTTAATTCATTTATGTTATTCATTATTTATTTTGTTATTAAATATATATTGATTGATAAATAATTCAAGTTTTTTTTTTAACCAGATGTACAATGATAATAGTTATCAGAATTAATAAAATTTGGTTTGAATTTATTTCTATTAGCCAATCAGATTTTGTATCACCAAATTCACAAAAATTGGCCAATCAATGCATACCAATTCACATGATTCAGATTTATAATCACATGATAAGAGCATGCCTTTAGGCTCAAAGGCATGCTCCCAGGCATGACCCTCTGGGCATGTCCCTAAGGCATGCCCTGGGACACCGTACCCCAACTCTAGCAACATCTCTAAAATTTTTGTGCTAGCATTGTACTAGTTTTTAAAATTTGGTGTATTCCAGGTTACAGATCCTATAATCCAACAGGACCCTGAACATCTAGTATAAAGGTCATACTTATTTTTTTTAGCAAAAACCCTTAAATTTGAGAAGCAAAAAAACAGTTTTGGCAATTATCTTGGCGCTTAGTCATCAGCAAAAATATATATGCGTAAACTTGCGCAAGTTTTTACGGTATATAAGAAAATCGTAAACTTATATAAAATTTAGTGTAATACTACGTAAGTCTTACAATGTGTAAGAAAATTGGAAATTTTGTAAAAATTTTATGTAAATTTACGATTTTCTTATGTACTATAAAACTTGCATAGTTTTATACTAAACCTTTTATGTAAGTTTACGATTTTCTTATATATTGTAAAAACTTGCGAAAGTTTATGCTAAATTTTTTACAATTTTTTTATGAACCGTAAGAAATCATAAATTTATGCTAAATTTCTTATATAAATATTCAAACCATTTCGAAATATTTTAGGACCAGAAAACAAGCTAGATCAATAGATCTGTAACCTGGATCGCGCATTGGACTAATTTTTCGAAATAGTTCGAAATAGTTCGATGAAGTTCAAATTCCGTACTACAAGATCAGATTAGATCTTTTGTTTATAATTAGATCTTCTATTTTGTTTTTTTTTTACTTTTGTTTTTCATTTTTTGTTTTTGTTTGTTTTTTTTGTTTTTGTTTGTTTTTTTTTGTTTTTGTTTGTTTTTTTTGTTTTTGTTTGTTTTTTTTTATTTTTTTTTATTTATTATTTTTTAATTTTTTTTATTTTATTTTTATTTTGGCACTTTACAAAAAACCAACCAACTTTTTGAAACCTTGCGCATGCCAACTACGCCTTTCGACACATTCAAGAACATACACCCAGCAATTTCTAAATTCAAGAACGCTTTTTTAGAGAAATTGCGCAAGTATCCACAAGCTTTCACAAGTTTTTGCAAGTTTTTGCAAGTTCTTGCAAGGTTTCGCTTCATTTATTTTTTCGTTTCATGTTTTTTGTTTTTGTTTTTTTGGTTTATTTATTAATTTATTTTATTTCGGCACTTTGCGAGAACAACAAACAACTTTCAAAACATTGCGCATGCCAACTACAACTTTCGACACTTTCAAGAACACATACAAGCAATTTCTAAATCTTCAAGAATGCTTTTTTAAAGAAATGGTCACAAGTTTTCGCAAGTTTTTGCAAGTTTTTTGCAAGTTTTTGCAAGGTTTCGTTTTATTTATTTTTTTATTTTGTGTTTTTTGTTTTTGTTTTTTGGTTTATTTTTAAAATTTTTTTATTAATTTATTTTATTTCGGCATTTTGCGAGAAAAACAACAACTTTTCGAACCCTTGCGCATGCCAACTACGACCTCTGACACTTTCAAAAACACACCCTAGCAATTTCTAAATTTTAAGAACACTTCTTTAGAAAAATGGGCGCAAGTTTTCACAAGTTTTTGCAAGTTCTTGCAAGGTTTCGCTTTATTTTTTTTTGTTTCATGTTTTTTGTTTTTGTTTTTTTGGTTTATTTTTAAATTTTTTTTATTAATTTATTTTATTTCGGCACTTTGTGAGAAAAACAACATTTTGAAACCTTGCGCATGCCAACTACGACCTCCGATACTTTCAAAAATGATAGAAAACAAAGAAGCGAAGATAATAGCTAACTGTAGGGTGAGCGAAAATAAGTATATAGGGCTAGTTTTTTGTATATAATAATAGAATTAGATGCGACAAAGTGCAAAAATAGTTTAAAATATTTGTAATAATGTAAAAATAATATGTAATATATAATAAAGCATGCAATATTAATTAAAAAGGTATATTTAATAAATGTAAAATATAATATATAATAATAATAAATAAAAAATAAAAATTTTATATTAAATTGTGAAACCGTGTAAAATATTGTGAAACTCTGTAAAAAACCATGATTATATGAATATGTATATCGTTTATTTATTTTTTAAGAAATTTTGAAAATTTGCGAAAATTTGCAAAATATTGCAAAACAATGCGAAAAGCATCACAAAATATGCGAAAATATTACTTCTGCGATCCTGCAACCCCCAAAGGGGCATTTTTTTTATTTGATCTATTTGTAAAATTTCGCATTGTATCATAAGATTTTTGAAATATTACAGCAATAACTTACATAAGATTACGTATATATAATTCAAATGTACTATAGCGTAATCTTACGTAATTATTATCCCTACATAATACTCCGAACTAATCGTAAGATTTTCACAAGTTTACACTCGCGTAAAACTTGCAGAGGTTTACACATATCTTTTTTTTGCTGATGGTGGTCCAATTTGAATGAATCTTTTTTTAAAATGAAGCTCTTAGTAAAGTGCATCTAACAAAAAAAAGTTCATTCAATTCTGATTACTGGATTAGAAGTTATTTAAGTAAATAGATTTTGATATTTCAGCAAATTAGGTTAAAATTGGCCAAATTTCAGTTATGACCAATGCCCGGGTCCTAATTCAACTATAAGTAGTTATACAATAATGCAAATATTGCAAATTTAATAGTGTAATTGTCTCTTGGAAGATAACAACAATCCAACTTTACTATATCAGCATACTTTACTATTTATCTAATTTAAAAAAAACTAAACACCAATATGCTTTTATAATTAAATAATTAATATTATTATTAGTTTAAGATTATAATTGGAATAAGAATTAGTAATATAATAAAAATTACTTTTATAATATATTTATTAGTATTTTGAAATAGGGTTAAATATTATTATATTTTGTAGAATAAAATATATATAGTACTTTATAAATTATTCTCTTAAATAAAAATTATATAAATTTATATTTTTTTATAATAAATACCCTAATAAATTCTAAATATCTGAGTTCTATATTTTATAATAAGCATGATAGTACTAGCTTCCTATTTGATAGTTATTGTTGTAATAAATATAAGTAGGTACTATTTAAAAATAATAAATAAATATAATAATACATATTTACAATAAATAAAATTTTGCTTATATTATGCATATTTAGTAATTTATAAAATTTAATATAAATTATTAATATTATTGATGGTCAATAAACCAATGGACCAATGAACAAATAGATCAATAGATTATAATATTAGCCCAATGAAATCCATTAGCAAATTTATTTTAATAGATATATATAATATTTTGAAATAATAAACATGGGCATTTTTTAGAATAATAGTCTAAATTAAGCTTAATTTAGGCCAAAAATCGTAATTTTACCTCTATATTATTTTGTGAATATGTAGTCCATTGTTAACCCTGTAATATACCTATTTGGGCATAATTAAAATAATGTAAATTTTCATATTGGTTAAGAATTAATTTTTCTATTGGTCAAATTGAAGAAATCAATCCAATATAAATTACTATATTGGTCAAGAATAAAGTTTTTTATTGGTCAGATTTATCTGTTGGTCAACAATATAAACAAATATTTCATATAAGGGAATTGCTATAACTATCTCTATTTGTACTAATGCTATCTATTGTATAATCTGATTGATCTTTAATATTTTCTAATCTAATTATTAATTAGATTAGATTATATAAAAAGGTAGCATTAGTAAAAATAGGGTGGCATTAGCAATATCTTTATCTCTAACCTTAATATAGAGAAAAAAATATCTTTATCTCTAACCTTAAATATAGATAAAAAAAAATCTTTA
Source organism: Gigaspora rosea (assembly GCA_003550325.1). Taxonomy (NCBI): domain Eukaryota; kingdom Fungi; phylum Glomeromycota; class Glomeromycetes; order Diversisporales; family Gigasporaceae; genus Gigaspora; species Gigaspora rosea. Next base: position 9,711 of record QKWP01000860.1, read on the forward strand.
TTTCTAATCTTAAATATAGATAAAAAAAATTAATAAAAAATAATATGATATTGAGTACTACTAGTATCGTATAATTTAAAAATTATAATAAATTTTATATATAATATAAAAACTCCTTCAATATATTCATAAATCTTGTTATGGCAATTATTATATTTGTACTGATTTTGTGCTCCATTTCTGATTTAGTATACTAATTTGTTGATTTAGTATATTAATTTGTTGATTTGGTACACCTGTTGCTGATTTGGTATACCAATTTGCTAATTTTGTATAGTCGTTTGCTGTACAGCTATTTGCTGGATTAGTTAATTTAGTACACCTGTTTACTGTTGATTTGGTACAGTCACTTGCTGCATTGGTTGATTTGGTACACCTGTTTGCTGATTTGGGATATCTATTTGCTGATTTTGTACAATCATTTGTTGTGCAACCATTTGCTGAATTAGCACACCAAGTTGCAAACTCATTTGCTGTTGAAATTCATTTGTTTGCTGTTGAAGATTATATATTTGCTGTTGAAAATTATTTATTTGTTGTTCAAGTTCGTCAATTTGTTTTTTTATTTGTTTTTCCTTAATATCATCAAGTGCTACTAGATTTCTTAAATCTGCGCTAATAACTGGAAGATAATAATTAAATACAGTTCTATCATTATCAATTGCATTAATTAATTTACGAACTTCAGTAATGGGCATATCATAATAACTAAAAAAAATTAAATAAAAATATAGTTAGGAAATATACAAGGGATGAAAAATCTTAATATTAACAGATTAATCTTTACATCCAATCTGGAAACCATTCTTTTTTATGTTTCAAATATGGAAACATGTAAAGTAGTTCAATTTCTATAATAATCTAATTTTTTTAAAAAAATAATTTTTTTTTTAGTCAATAAAACAAAAACTTAAATATAATCTACAAATATAATCTAATATACCCGTGCTTTTTGAAGTAAATATTCTTCTTCTTTATTATAATCACTAATTGCTATGTTTAGCAATCCGATAAATAAATTCAAAAGATAAATTACTGTAAAAAATGTAAAAGTAACTAGTAAAAGTGTCATTAAAGGATTTTCTTGATAAGTCCATGATGACAAAGATCCAGAATCACCTATAATTTTTTTATTAAAGAAGTAAATAATGAAATTTTATTATTATTTTTTTAAAAAAAAAACTAGGCTTTATAAATAAAAATAAAATTAAATACCAGTGATCATATTATATACAGCAAACAGCGAGGTAGGGAACCAATCAAATAAATTTGTATTTGGAGTAGGAGGTTGAACCAATGTTGTAGTATTATTAATAATTTTATTTGAACTAGCAAAATAATATCTTGATGCAAGATTCCATGGATTATTAGCATCATTATTGTTGGTTGATCTTAAAATAAAATGAAATGCTTGTGCATATCCAATTATTATAAACAATAATATCACCAAGAATGGAGAAACTGTTTTGGCAACGCCCAATATTATTGCAAAATAAATTCCATAGGATTTAAATATTCTAAAAAATAATAAAAATTTAAAACTTAAAAGTATAATAGATAGTGCAACAAGCCATGGGGGTAGGCTTTTATTAATGAGCCAACAAATAGATGTTGCAATTGGTAAAGAATATGCGCTAATATCTATCAGTAATTAAACAAATTAAAAAATTTAATTCATGATCTGCCTGGTAATCAGAGACAAAACACAGTAAAAAATGGGAAGTTTACAGAATCTTGTGTTTTCCCAAAGATAAATCGATTTTCTATTAAGCAAACCTTCCTTCTAATTAAAGTTGTAGAGAAGAGAATTCAGCCATAATAGTAGAAAAAACATTAAAATGGTCTAGTATATTGTGAGATATGACCTTCATGACTATATGTATACTTCTTTGTATACTATAAAGTAAATATATAGTTACAAAAACTAAAAAATTCATGTCTTGCAATCTGCTAGGTCAATTTTAATGGTTTAACCACCACTATGACCGAAATCTTTTTCTCTACGATTTTTATTAGAAGTGGAAAAGAGCTTTACTTAGTAAAGAACCGACCTAAAATAAATATTACTTACCAAAATAATTCCATGGATCATTAAAATAATACTTTGGCTTCCAGAAACATTGTAGAATTTCAAAAATTAAAAATTTGGAGCCAAATATTATTGTAATTATAAAAAGTGAATTACGTTGAATATTAGTTATAGAATTTGGTTCTAGTATAGAAGCTAATGCATAACAAATACAAAAAACTGTATATAAAAACCAAATCGAATAATAATAAATCCTTCCAAAAGTTCTCCATTTAAAATCTATAATTGCAGCAAAATTCCACCAATTATAAAAATGAAGGCTATCAATATTACAAAAAAGTATAGATTTTGGTTTATATAAAAACTCATTCCAAATATTAATTTGATTATCGTTTTGATCGTTTTTTTTGCTATTATCCTTGTAATCATCTTTTTTATAATTATTTTTAGCCTCTTGATTGTAATTATCTTTTTTATGATTATTTTCAGTCCTGTCTTTATATACACATATTTTAGGAAAAGGAACAATAAAACTAATTTTTTGGACTTCTTCCTGATTCCTTAAAGATTGAGTTAAACTATTAAATGATGATGATATTAATTTAAAATAATCATCAACTAGATTTGTTTTTTTAATGCAAATATCTGTGTATGAATGAAGTGAAGTATTTGTTGAACTTGTAATGGAATCACAATAAGGTGATAATATAATAGATGTGCATGAGATGTATTTGATTATAAAATCAGGATAATTCTTACATAATTCTAAAAAATTTAAACTCATAAAAGGCAACAATATCATCATGTAACTACAATTAGTTTGGGAAGGGTTCAATTCCGTGAAAACATAGGTTTTTAAATTATTTTGAATTGATTGAATTGATTTAATAATTCTATCAATAACTTGTTTAACAATATCCTCATATTTTTTATTAATTGCCACCTTTAAAATTTCTAACCCATACTTTGAAAACATATCTGCATCATTTATAATAAATATGGCTCTTTGTTTCTTTTGTTGATAATCAATTTCCTCACTTGACATTTCTAATACAAGTCTTGACAATGCTTTCGTATTATTTCTAAATTCATTAAATAGACTATTGTTAAAATCGTCAAGAGATAATTCAAACCTTGGTAATGGTATTAAGAAATTTGAATCATTAAATTCATTATCTAAAATATTGTTAAAGAGCTGTTTATAGTATTGAGTAGTAAAATGTTTATTGAAACCAAGATTTTCATTTCTGAATTTTGCATAAGTATCTTCCCATTTATTATTATACCATTGGTATCGAGAAGTAATTCCAGTAATTGAATTTTCATCTCTTATAAAAATTTCAATTTTTTCTACATTAATTAGTACCAAATCCTGTTGGTTATTTATTAGTTTATATGAAAGTATGTAAGGATTGTTACGAGGTGCTAGATTTATGTTGTTTATCTCAAACTTTATGATATCACGATTCTCATCTTTTTCAAAAATAATATTTCCATCTTCAAATTGTATTTTAGCTGGTTCAACTCTATCAATCTCCTCTTTTTCAACAATTTCTTTAAGAATATTTTGTATTTCCTTAAAAGTAGATGAATCATAAATACTATTACGATAAGTAATCTTGTTTGATATTTGTTGAAATTTATCTTCATCTAATCCATTTGTGACACAGATGTTACCATCGCCATCAATAAAAAATTTTCTGTTTAATTTAGTTATAATTGCATTACTGTTATCAATATCATTGCTATTATTTTCTTCAAAATTTGAAACATTTTCAGAAGGTCGATAAGGATTTATAAATGCTGGTATAGATTTAAATAAACGATGGTATTTACTACAAACAACAAATAGTCCTTCAAACCCATTTTTTAAAGTTATAAATTCTATTGGAGTAGTGCCAGCCATAAATATATCTATAAAAAATTATAATTAAAATGTATACATATATATGATTTTATAAAAATCAAATAAAATATACGTAAAAATTTATACTAAATACCTGAAGATAAATTTGAAATCAATCTTCCATTTTCCATGGAAAATATGCAAGTATAATATAAAATTTCTACCGCTAATAATGTACGATTTTTATTCATTATTACTATTGTAAATTCATAACGAAACTTTGAACTATATAGACTATTCCAATTTATAGGTGAATCGTATCGCCTATCCAAATTCATTTTTAATAGATCAAATTGAAGTATTGATGTTTTACGATTTTGAATAAATAAAAATAACTTTTCTTGATACATAGAACAATATATAGATTGATCATATAAACTTTTGGGAATCTCTATATCATAAGTTTCCGAATATTTCAAAGTTGCTATGTTTTTTGGCATATTGTTTGTTAAATACTTATAAATTTTGTGGTTACATATTGATACTAGAATTAAATCACCATTAGGAAGGAACCCTATAGTATATCGCCCACGAACATAATTAGAATAGGAATGCTCTAGTTCAAAAAATTGTGGTGGTTTACTATTTAAATCTATGAGACCTATAATTGAAATATAAAATCATTAATTAAGTATAAATATAAAATTATTATTTTTCATTAAAATAAATAATGCCTACATTGCTTATAATTACTTTCATCTTTTACACAATAACATAATGACAAGAATTTTTTATACAGTGCAAATGACTCTATTTTGTATGACTCTTCTTTAAGCTTATAAAATTCATCGGGTTGTTGTTGTCCATCATTTTCAATGTTATGAACTGACCATCCAACAATTGAATTATCTTCTTTACTATAAGTAACAACATAAGTGTCGCCAGTATCGTTCATATATTGAGAAACAAAGATACGATCAATTGATTCCTTATGTTTTTTTATATCCTCCGTTTCTGAAGGAATTGAAACTTTAACTTCTTCGTTACTCATATCACGAAAATGAATTTTATTTACAAAAATTTGCCAAAAAAAAAATTTTTTTTGGCGTACGTACGTACCTTTTATAAAGAACTGATGAATCTATAAAATAAATTTATTTTACCAGGAACGGAATGATATGTAATACGTATCACGAAGTATATCTGATATTGTACGTACGTACGTATTGTAACGAATGATTTTTTTTGGTGTCCCTTATTATGTAAATATTTTTTACCATAAGGGTGGCTTAGATGCATGAATCGCGAACATGCGAATACTCCAAGCCATTAAACCTTACGCCACTCGCGAATGTATCGCAAGTCCGTGGTAACTATCGCGAATACGTTAAAATTATCGCGAATTCGTTCTAATTATCACGAATACGTGATAAAGAATTAAAATGTATATAACAGATAAAACCATCAAATTTTAATAAAGCTGGAACAAGTTCACACCCACTTTCAAATAAAACATAATAATAATAAAATGATAAACTTATCTTTTGGATTCGACTTGTAACTTTAATAAACCTTGCGAGACTCAATTCGACGGATTGAATTGACTTGTAAATTCGTACTGGCTTATTATAACTCGAATTCTGTGTAATGAGTTTTGTTAATTCTTTTTAAATTGCTCACGTGATTCTGACCCTTCGTATAAATCTCCCGAGTCGTGATTACCCAGATCATCAACCCGGATCTCTTTACATCATAGTACCGTTTCGTTTCATTAACCCACTGCCGTCATAAAACTCTCCCTTTTACATTGCCTTATTCACTTCTACCCATATTCGGTTGGAGCCTTAAATTGGCACTATTCACTATCTTGTTTTATCGCTCTCCCATTCAACCGTTACAGTATGTACGATCACATGAATGCGTGGTCTATTTTAGAATTTTTCTCATTTTAGAAGGTATGTAATTTTAGTTTACGAGTGGATTGCCAAAAAAAAAGGATTGAACATTTACTTGAGCACGAATTACGTCATATATACAGTATTCTATCTGCATGATGCCGTAAAATATCGTCATAAATTAGTGTAATAATATCATTTAACCACTGTTATCTGATTTTATCTTCGTCATAAATTAGCGTAATAATATCATTTAACCACTGTTATCTGATTTTATCTTCGTCATAAATTAGTGTAATAATATCATTTAACCACTGTTATCTGATTTTATCTTCGTCATAAATTAGTGTAATAATATCATTTAACCACTGTTATCTGATTTTATCTTAACATTTTTGATTAGGAATGTAGTGAAACGAAATATTTATTGAAAGCAAAATCTTAAAACTGATTGACTATGCGTTGGCACTGGTCACTGGGGTCGGTCAACTCTCGGAATACTTATTTGCAAGTGATGCAAACCCCCAAAAAAGAAATTCAACGTAAAAATAAACTTAATTTCGTGAAATTAAAAATTTGTTAGGCCACGCAAAGTAAAATTTTCGTTTAGCATTACCCGCCGACCCAAAATTTTCAAAAACCCTCAAAAATTTTTTTGACCCAAATCTTTTAAACAAGCATAATAATATTTATTTAAATTTTTTTGGGCCTTTTGTTAGTTTTTTTTTATAGTTAAGATAGGGCTTATATTTTTAAATTGAAATTCCTAAATTTCACAATGATCTGATTTCATTATAATTTGCAACATTTACTTTATATATATATACATCTTGCGAATTTTGATAAATATACTTTTTTGAGTAAATTATATGTAAAACTGCTAGTACTAAAGCACATGAACCTTGTGCTTTTGAATTGTTGATTATTTTTTGGAGATTTTAGAAGCCACATAACTATTTGTATTAATTGACTAAGATGATTGTATATTTCATACTTGTATATAATTTGCTTGTATGACAAATAGTATAGAGGATATTAGGGTAAAAACAGATATTACGTAATATTTTTTTACTATACTCTCTACCCCCCTCCTCCCACATAAGAGAAATTTGATTGGCTATTATAAATTTATATATCTAACATAAGAAAATCCGAGACCCCCCTCCCCCCTCAAGATATTACGTAATATCTGTTATTACCCTTATACATACTAATCATATATTAAAACCTAAATATAATATGTATAATTATTTTAAGAATTTGAGTCACAAACTAAAGCAATTTATATTTAAAATATAGTAATTTTATATACTAGTTATATGATCAGGTCATAATTGGTCATATGACTAATGATCATATTGGTTATAAAAATAAGTCATAATAAAATTTTTTACAAAAACTCTTTCCCGTAGATCTAAAAATCATAGGAAATCAGCAAACAACACATTTGGCATAGAGTTTTTTAGAGTGTAACTATATTTTAGCTAGCTGTTACTGGCCACTTTTTGGCCCTTAACCGGCAGAAGGCATAATTACTTGACTTAAGAGGAAGACAGTCTTACTACAAACACTAATTTCTTTTTTCCTCCTCTCGCCATCCCTACGGGGGTTGGAGAAACACTTAAAAACTACAAACAGGAAATTTGCACCTTACGGGGTTGCGGCACTTGGCGCAGATATGCTGAAAAATAAAAAGCGCAAGACAGCTAACTCTCTGTCTGACTCCTCTCAAACAAATACATCCAATATGAAAAACTCTTCCTCTACGGAGCATACCCAAGAGGATACAAAAATTCCTAAAAAACAGGTAGAAAGTGGCAATTCTAGCTCACCCCTGAAAAAAAACTCCTCAATGACATCATCACAACAACAAATCAATGATAACCAAATTATTCCCACGCACTTAATGTCGACACTACAACAACAAACCGGTAATAACCCAGATTTTCCCACGCCCGCAGCAATTGAAATCCAGATTTCCCATAGACCACAGGCTACTGGTACAAATTTAGACCAGGACCGGGCCCTCAACGACCAGGACCTTCAGGACCCAGTCTGCCCTCTGATGACACTTGATGAAATGGAAACGGATCTGGACACCACCTCGACCTCAATACCCCATTCGGCAACCTTCGATGATGAGCTATGGGACAGAGAAAAAATAAGGAACTCATTAACCTTACGTGATAATTTGCGCGAGTTCATAAGATATAAATTGGCTACTCTTCCAACGTCATTACACATACCCCCAGCTATAGCAGCGAAATTCAGACATAGAGATACTGCTTTCTTTAGAAGTTTTACAAGGATTCAAACAAGCAGATCACAACACCAAACAGAGTTTAATAATCTCTTCATCCTAGCACTAGAGTCTTACAAAAAACAATACAACATATTAGCAACTAACAAGCATAATAGGAACCAATTATTTGACCTGCTTAGAGTGAAACTAGCATTAGACTATCTAACAAAAATAGACTTTTACAGTCTAGATGCCTGGGAAATTACAAGATATCTCTTATACCTAACAAAGTTTGCAAAGATCGCAATGAACATGGAATTTGACGAAATCTGAAAATTGATATCCGAGGAAATTGTAGAATCACGATTAGAACTACCTCAACACTACATGGAATACACTCAGACTTAATCAGCACCATTCCATTCAGTCTACCAATAGAAGATAGACAGACCCTAGGCCCAAAAGTTAAAGCCCTGAGACTTATCTTCAAATTTACCTCTCTCCCTGAAAATTATATCTTGGATACACGCCAACCCTTACTGGCAGATTACAGGCAGCTGCACGAGGCGGTGCGGAAACCTTATCCAATCTGTGACAGAGAGGAATTAAAGGATCTACCAACATATAGAGACACATTACAAAAATATTACATCTTTAATAGAATTCCGGATACCTATTTTGACTTACCTCTATCCAAACTGCCATTACCTTTAACTCCTCAGGATTTAACCTCCAGGTTGAGGGAAAAATTTTCCTTTCTACCTGTAGATGAGGAAGACTTTAAAGAGCATATCTGGCTTTTGTGGGTTGACTACAACTTTAAACGACTTCTGAATGATTACCTTCTACCTCGAAAACGTCTACCAAATAATCCTGCAGAATTAAGATGGAAGGATTTCCCTTTCCCAATGACTACGACCGAAGCTGTGGATGGATTCTTCAGATTAATTCCGAGATATTACAATATACCAACTCCTCTCCCTTTGACTTATACGAACTTTAACTATACGGGATTACCAACTCTGCCAACAGTGCCAGCTAAGATAGCGAAAGTGAATCTAACTACTCCAATAACCACTTGGAAGCAGCTGTCCATAGCGGTGCAAGACCTAAGATAGTACTATTACTTTCACAAGATACCTGAATCCTGGATCGATATAAAGACAACAGAACAAACGGAGGATCAAACTCCTCGAATACCTCTAAACCTTGAGGATCTTAAAACTCACTTACAAAAGAAAAACGTAACAGACATAGAGTTACCAATTAAAAAACATGATAATATCAATGCTACAATTGAGAAATTGAGAGAATATTTTCTTATCAATAACATACCATCTTTCCTCTTTGACCAATTGGAAGATTTGCCTCAGCCTAGATTTGACTTATTTCGGAAACTGAAAAACAAACTCAAATGAAAAGAAAAAGTCAGAGAAGTCCGGAAGCCGAACGCCGATGCCCCCATCGATCCAGTCTCCAATGAGTAAACCTAACACCCAGGGTTGGGCAATCGGACAAGTGGGTTGTCTAATGAAATTTAAATTTCTAAAATTGTATATAATTTTTTTTTGATACAAGAAACCTATATTCAGAATCAAGCAAACCAAATAATTAGGACAGTAAAATACTGCCAATTTTTACTCTATATGTGTTAATAGATCAATAGACATCGGACAAATTTATATGTCTGGTGTCCGGTAAAGTTCATTGGACATAGAAGGCTGCCCAACCCTGCTAACACCGAACCAGGCCCATCCTCGATAGGCAACGGAAACCAAATAGTCACTAATAGAATTGAACAAACCAATAACAAAACCAATCGAGTTAAAGGACTTACTAACCCGTTATATAGCATATATACTTCTAATTTTGAACCATATAAAAACAATCAAGGGAAATCCAGCTTAGGCACCGCACTTATGATCTGTAGTGCTTTACAACCCTATATTCACAACATCAAAACGGTCCCTGGAACATTAATTATGATCGATCTATTTTTACCAGACAATAACAAAACTAGAGTCATATCCATATACCTTCTTTCCAACCACCTGACCTTAAACGAGAAAGCACAGAAAGAAGCAGACAGATGGATACAAGAAGCTAAAAGCAAAAACTGGAAATTGTTCCTTATGGGTGACTTCAATTCAAATCAGTATAGAAACAAACCGCCACCACTATTCAAAAACCTGAATGCGTTGGGAGCAACAAGCCTATTGGATTTCCATAGTATTGCTTCTTACACCTGGACTGGACCCTCCTCTCAAAATCAAATCGATGATATCTGGGTACTGCAAAATATGCTCCTAGAAATTGAAAAGCCAATACTAACAGACGCAACGTGCATTACAGGCAGTGATCATTGTATAATATCAACGACTTGGCACATACAGGCCCTAAGTAAGGGGATCAACAAAAATAAAAAAAACAAAAAAAGGAAACAGAAAGTGCACCACTACAACAAAATGTTAGTAGATGATTGGAAGGACTTCACAGATGAATTGGGAAAAAACTTTGAGAAGAAAAGCCTAAATGACCTGATAATGAATAAGAATGAATTAAATAGAGCCTGGAACTTCTGGGCAATTGAAATCAAAACTATAATTAATAGAAAAGTTCTATTTACTTTCACTAGCTCTAGAACCTACTATACCCTATTCCTAAAAGCAACAAAACTGCATGTCGCTCTGAAAAATATGAACAAAGCCTTAAGCTTATTAACCAAGGGGAACCCCGAGACTTTAGAAAAAATAAACAAACTCCTTGAAAAGATATCCAAGTTAACCGATTTGGAAATTGAGCCAATTGTCATCGAAGACTTTACAAACAACAGGGATACAATAATCTCAACCCTAAAAGTGCATAAACACACGATATGGACAAGCCGGAATTACGAAAAATAGCAGGAAGTGACAGAAAAAATTAACTTTTACATCAATTGAAGATACGAGGATTTTAGAAATCACACTTTCAGAATGTTGGACAGCATCCTCCAAAGGAAGGCAGAACCTGTTCGCACTGACAAAGTCATCCTCCCCGATAAAATTCTACTAGATAAAGAAGAAATCTTAGATCACATTAGACTACACTCAAAAACTTGGACAAGGCTTAACTCGGGCGACTTAAACCTTGGAGACGAATGGGAAAAAGAATACCTTCCCCTAAGAAACATCCTACTATCAATTTACGCTAGTTCGATACAGGATATAACTTTACAGAAATTGAAAGAGACAATTGAACATTCCCTGATTAACAAAGCCCCCAGCCCACTAGCAATTTCTAATGAAATATTAAAACATCTTCCAGAAAATGCACTACATTTTCTACTAATGCCTGCCTACAAATTGAAATGGTACCTGATCAATGGTTACATTCTAATTTATGGTTAATCACAAAAAAAGATCGCTATAACTACGATTTGAATCACACAAGACCCATTACATTAATTGACCACACACAGAAATTATTGCCAAAAATTATCAACAATAGAATAATAACCCCAGTAATGCGTTACGAAGTTTTCTCCTTCTTAAACTTTGCGGCCTTCCCAGACAATCGACGTCTCAACCACTTTCAAACCTCATTTATATTCTAGAAGATGCCCAAACAGAAAATAAAAAAATATAGGCACTTGCCCAGGACATGTCAAAAGCATTTGACACTGTGCATATCACCACTCTGGAAAAAGCACTTAAAAGGATAAAAATACTAGAGAAAATAATCAACCTGCTCTTATATCTACTGAACAATAGAAAAAATAGAGTAATCACAAACCTGGGTTTAGCAAAACCTTACGAGGTAGCAGATGGGATCAATCAAGTAGAGACTCTCTCCCCCCTCTTCTGGAAAATATACTACGACCCCTTGATATCACAAATCCAACACTTCTTCCAGAGTTATACAGGAAGCATATCTACTAACCCACCACGTTGGATATGTATGCAGGTAATGGCATACATGGATGACTCGCTATAGCTTGCACATGACAAAACTACACTATCTAACATTATCTCAGTCGCTACCTCATTTTATCAATACAATAACATAAGGGTGAACCCATCAAAGTCACATCTTATCACGAATACTAAAAAAGAAACAACCCCTATAATTGAATTTGACAACTCAATTATTTACGTCTCAAAAAAGGATATACCGATAAAATACCTCGGAGCATGGTTTACAGCGGGGAACTCACCATATCCAATTCAGCATCTAGTACTTGCGGAAGTGCAAACAAACCTAAAAAAACTTCGACTAGCAAAAATAATGGAAAAACAGTCGATCTACATTATCAATAGAGTGATCTTCCCTCAACTGCAATATAGGCTATATTCTGTATATTTGAAACCATCCCAGATAAAGAAAATTAATAGAATATGTATTAGCATAGTTAAACAAAAAGGAGGACTCGCAAGAGGAATCCCGAATTCTTTCTTGTACAATCTGAAAATTTATGGTTTGGATGACCTACTACAAGTCCACAACAATGCACTTGTGTTACTCCTGTCAAAAAACCTTAATCATAAAGATTTCGATAAATCCTTTCTGAAAATGCAGATACAACAATTAAAGAAGCGGCAAATACTGAGAAATCTATCTTACGCCACTCACCACTATTCCCTCATAGAGAAAATCACACACACACAGCACAGTCAATTATCGCTGGCTTATCCTTGGGAATCACCTGGGACAAACCACTTAATCACTGGCCAACACTTACTAAACGACTAAAGGGTACCTCAATTGATCAATTCATCATGCACTATCCCAAAAGGCACATTCTAAAAGAGAAAATAAATCGACACGGTATTTATTGCACTGAACAACTGCTAGATTTAAAGAACAATAACTTCCTATCCTGGATGGAAGTCCATCACAATATTCAAAAAATTTTGAGAGAACACCCTCCAAATTGGCTATATACAATGCAAGAGATCTTGAGTGAAAACGAAAATCCTACAACCATACTAATCACTCCGAATCCCTTTATTCTAACACCATGGACTCGCAAAAGAAGAAAGAATTGGATAATAACAAAAGACAGAAAATTCGCAAAACTAACTAGCTCCTCCCAACAGTATCCTAAAGCAAAACATTATATAATTACTGCAAATAACAAATTGGAGCCTTGCACAGGCTGCACTCTGAAGGATAGATCACTATCGGAAGAACATTGCTACTTTTTCCTAAGGGAGAGGGCATACAGCCTCCAAGTAGATAGTAAGCCGATAATTCATGGAAAAATATCGGTTATATACGAAGCACTAAATATCAGGTCTCAACCACAAAAAGAACCAAACCCGATACCTCTAACTCTTCTACCAAGACCATTGCAGCCTTCATCAATTCTCCGTTGGAATTATGGGAATCACTAACAAAAGATAATTTCAAAAAACGAAACCTCTCAATATATTTATCAACGATAAAAGAGACTCAGGTGATTGGATCCACAGCATACTCCTCATATACCGCAGCTGTAAAATTATCATCAAAGGAAGAAACCTTTAGTGGTACCAATAGAATCTGGCCATCTCGTCTACATTCTATCTTAACAATGTTAATATTCCTACTTTCAACTGTATCAAGTAATACCAACCTACAAATTGTTACAAATTATAGACAAACGGTGGAGATGATTCAAAAAATAATTAATTTAGAATCTTACAAGCTTGACCTACTCAACAAAAAAGACTATCCTAGCCTTTTAAAAATACTTAGAGGATCAATAGGGGACTGTAAAATTACTACAAAATTAGATCCCGAACTCAAGGCACAAAAACCACTGACTATATATAATTTGGACATTAACCCAAAACGCTTTGTTTACAACGCTTACACTATGGAACTGTTAAATATCCCGTGTATATTACAGACAAAATCCATATTGAAAAATATTAGTAGGATCACTAACTTGTTACAGTGGTTTAACCAATAACGAATACGGCTATAGGAAACATATATGGGAAATATACAGTGGGACCATGTCCTAAAATATATTTTCTTTGCCGACAAACCAGCTGCCTTATATACGCACCCATCCTTGTCACAAATAAAAAACTTTAAAGTAAAATTAATCGCTGAGGAACTACCTACCCACTTACTCCTCCACTATCGCAACTCAAGTAAAAATCCAAATTATTTGTGCCCACGCTGTTATGCGGAACCAGAGAACATAGTGCACATATTCATCTGTGTATCCAACTATTTACTATGGAGAGAAGAACTACGTCGAATTCTATAAAGAGTGGCAACTGAAACTGAATCACTACTGGAGGATCCGAACGAATTCATAAGATCCTTTACATATCTACATATAAAGAAAAAAATGCTTTTCGGCCTAATTACCAACTCCACCCTTTTCTCTACCAATTCTAAGTACAAACAGAATAGATACACCTCTCTTCTTCATCATGAAATAATCAAAACACTCCATAAAAAATATTGGATCCCTTCTAGAGCCTCTTGACACTCTGACGGATTCCCAAACCCACCAAGGATCGACCCACCAACGATGACACAAACATTTCCTATTAGTAGAGAATTTTTAAAAAACAAATTACATAAATTTATTCAATTAGGATATACTTCGTTAGCCAAATTTATCACAGACTAGAGGTCTTCGACCAATCTAGCAAAGAATTGGTCGAGAGTAAATTGGCTCTTACCCCTATCTTCCTAGTATAGTAATTATACATTTGTAATAAATTGAATAATTAACTATTAATAAAAGATATAGAGAAAAGACCTCTCTTTAAAAAAAAAAAAAATAAAAATAAGTCATAATTTATATGACCAAACCATATGAATACTATTATATGACCATTATGACTAGTGGTCATATAAAAAATATATTATGACCATATTTTTGGCCAACACTGAGCTCCATAGCTCAGTAGCTCCATATCCACCGATTTGGTTTCACCCCAAAATTAGCCAATCATGATCGAGAATTATTTGCTATCAAAATTTATTACAAAGTGAGTTTTGACAACAACGGTCTTTTAAACTTACTTATAATCCATAATTAAGTGTATAGAATATTGTCATATCTACATGTTTAATTATTAGCTGAAAGTAAGTTAAAAAAGTAGTTTTTCTGAAAAATTCTTCCGAATTTACTCTTACCCATTATACAACTAATTGTTCAATGACAAACTGATCCTTTTCTACCCGAAAATACCAAAATGCTTCAACAACTAGTAATAGTGCTTCCTTTTACAGCTTGGTGTACACAGGTCAAAACAATGCACATCGGTATAATATCGGGTACCCGATATATATATGATATATATATAATATGTGACCGATATGTGTAGGATATATTTATACACATACCCGATATGTGTAGAGTTCATGCAGGATTTCAGACACATGTCAGACACATATAGTACACATATAGTACACATGCCGTACATATGCCGTATATATATTGCATATATAAATTCTGTAATACATCATGTACCTAATATGTACCCGATATAAAGTACTGAAATAACATCAAAAAAGAATAAATTCGAATATCATATATTTTTTACAATCATCTAATTATCACTTTGTCATAACAATAATATAAAGCAATTTAATAAAAATTTTATTTTTTTTTATTTATTTATTATAAACAATTCTCTAATCGGTTCGAATAAAAAATCGACTATTTTCAGAACTCTTTCCAACGATCACTTGGACCAAATTTTCCCACCGAAAGAAAACAAAAATTTTTCTTGTTAGAGAGTTGCCTATACATAAAGTATAGTAGGATAACACAGAAATATAGTTCTTACAAAGGTCAATCGTGTTGGAGGACTCCTTTGTATATTTGGTATGCAAACCAGGAGCGTCTTCTTACAAGATAACTGGCAGAAGGTGGTGCCCTTGTACGAGAAATTTTGGTGGGGATATGAGTTTCTCTCCGTTGACAAAGTATCCTGTGGTAAAACAGTGGGGAATAACAAGAAATGAGTTTTCTGGACTTACTCTCCTTCAAGTTTGATACAAGTGACTCCTTTTTCGCTTTCGCACCACTCTCTTTTTGCTCCAAATTTTTTCGAAAAAGTTGGCAATTTAGCTTACCCCCAGTAAAAGATCGATATTGTTTACAGTTTCCATCTTTACTGAAACTTTAAAAAAAGTATATATGTTTTTATAATAAAATAATAATATTTTAAAAATATAATAAATATGCTTTTATATAAAAAAATATTTTAATAATGTTTTTATAATATATTAATAATATAATAAAAATTTTAAAAATAAAATAAAAATTTAAATCTGTTTCAAAAATATTATAAAATTATTATAAAAACATTATTATTGTATTTTAAAAATAGTTTAAAATAAATTGTTTAAAAATATTTTAAAATATTATTTTAATATTATTAAAAATATTATAAAAACATTATT
>QKWP01000860.1:31889-75619 GCA_003550325.1 Gigaspora rosea
AAAAAAAGACGTAATTAAAAAAAAAAGAACATAATTAAAAAAAAAAGAAAAAATTATTAAAAAAATTAAAAAAAAGAAATGATAAAAACAATTAAAAAAAATTTAAAAAAATTTAAAAAAAAACCAATAAAAAATTAAAAAAAAAAACAAAATTTAAAAAAAAAATTCAGAAAAAAATAGAAAAAAAAATAATAAAAAACCAAAATTAAAAAAAAAAAATCAGTAAAAAATAATAATAATAATATATTGTCGCATATAGTAGCTGCATGATGCAGTCGCGCTAAACCTATACATGTTGGCAAAATCCCGACTTACTATAGTTTGGGATTTGTCCGTCATCCCAAATCCCAAATCCCAAATTCTAGTATTACTAATATCTCAAAAACTTTATTAATAATCTTTATTTAAACAAATCATATATATTCTTATAGTTATAAATAATATATTTACAAAATATTAAGATTATTTATTTGATTTAATCTTTTATAAATAGCAATTGTTTTTTTATTATTTGGAATTTGTCCAGGTTTTGCCAGCATGTATAGCTAAACCAGAATAATACATGTACATAGAAAAAATAAAAAATCGTTAAAAAAATGTTTAAAAAAAAAGTGAATAAAAAAAGCGTGTTTGCTTTATTTATTTATTTATTTATTTATTGTCTCCTGCGCATATATGCAATATGGTGGAAATAAAAATTCTGGTCTTACTATGAGAATAATCAGAAATTTACTTTTATTCCCACTATTGTATATATGCGCTATAGACGCAATCCGTTATCTATCACTAGTTAATACTATATTTATCGGGTACCCAATATATTTCAAATTAAAAAAAATTTTAAGTAGTAAAAATTAATTTTTTATATCGTAAAGGATAAATTTTTTTGAATATATAGAATACATGCATTGTAAACAATGATTTAGAATTATAATATATGTAGATTTAAAAATTATTTTTATTACATATACACATCGGGTACCCGATATATCCAAACTATACGATATATGTATGATAGGTCACCGATATATAGTATTTTATATATTTTTCAATTATAGTAATATGGTACCCGATAGGTACCCGATATATTGGTTTTTGACCTGTAGTAGCTGTTCTTTGAATATTTATTTCTTATTTATCTCATATAGAGGTCAAAAACTATTTTATTTGAAGGTTTCATTTGTTATTCTTTACATCACTTATTAGCAGAAGTTTGTGTAATGGTTTATCGAAAAAGACTCCTAAAAATCAAATTAGTGGATATGCTCAGAGCCTGTGCATTGCTCCGGGAATAAGATTTCTAATTTTTTTGACTCTTAGGCCTAAGCGCCCGGAAGTGATATTTCATATTTTATTTCAGGTATTGGCCTGGGTTTAAAATTTAAATAAAGGCTCAAAAAACCCAGCTTGGGTTTAAATGAACCCGAATTGGTTCAAATAAACCCAATTTGAATTCAAATGAGCCAATAGGTTCAAATGAACAAAATTGGTTCAAATGAGTCTGAATTGGGTTCAAACAGCCCTGAATTTGTTTCACTTGAACCCAAATTAATTGTTCTTTATTTATTTATTTTTTTATATTTTTTTTTGAAAAATTATTCATGGCGACCCTTTATAGTTAACCAATTATTTTAAAGATTAATAGCATGCACTACTCATACACTACTTGTGCACTACTCATGCACTTACTATATTTGCGCCAGTGATACAAACTCAAAGGTATAACGTAACTCAACATTTTACCTATGATAACACCTTTTGCGTTCTAGCAAAAAACATTCCTTGCGAAATTTACTCTACAGCTCTAGACTATTTTACACCAACCCCAACCCAACCCAAACCCTATTGCTCTAATCTCATATACTATAAACTTTATTACTAGCATGTGATTTGTATCACTAGCACAAATAGTAAATTGAACATTGTATCCCCTGAAAATAGTATTCTACATAGCGATAAAAAAAAACAAATATTTCTTTCGTTATCATATTCAAGTTTTTTTTACGAGGTTTTGTGTTAACGCTATTATAATGAAACATAGTGATAATACTGTAATATAAATTTACACATTATATTCTTTATTTATCAAATACGTGTAGTTTTGTTTTTTTTCATTTTGCAAGAGGGTGTATCCACTTAAATATACCGGTACTTAAAATAAGGAAGAGGAAAATTTTTGAGTACTAAAAGAATCACAAAAAAGAATCGTTCGTTAAACCAAAAAAAAAATAGATCAATTCGGGAAACAATATTTTACAATTTCGTTACGTGCTATTAACAAGTATATACCAAAGCAAAAAAAAAAAAAACAAAGGTTCAAGGAGTAATAAAAAGGCGAGTACGTTTGTTTCAAATAGTAAGTTAGGTAACATGTAAGATTGGCTTATTATTAATCTTTATTCTCATATATAAACAATACGGGTATAAATCTTTAAAATTCTAGAAGCGTTAACGCCAGCTTTAAAAAAAAAGCATAGAGTGATTAAGAGCTATAACGTGAGTATTTTATTGTCGTTTTAGTATGCTGTAACTATAAGTTCAAGTCCTTAATATTATGAACCTTTTTCAGATCAAATATGGATGAAATAAATTTCCAAGATAATGAACTTGAAGCGTTAGTGATGTATGACAGTGTCGAAGAGTTAAGCGATGCTGACAGCGATGAGTAAGTAACATTTAATATTCGTTGTAACGATTAATATACTTTTTAATCTTTAAATGTTTTTAGGTTTAATGATGCTGAAGATATTCCAGAGCTTTTTATTGGCAAAACCTTTCAAGATTGGGAACAAGTTGAGAATTTTATAAAAAAAATATGCCGCTGCCAAAGGCCATAGAGTACGGATTGGTGGTGGTGGAAGAATTGATGCAGAAACTCAGCAAATAATGAAACGAACTTATTTATGTTGGCATTCTGGAAAACCCCCAGAAAATATGAAACCAAATGGGATATCTAGTCGAGTGGGATGTCCATAGAAAGTTAATATATGGTTTAAGAGAGATAAAAACTGCCTTGAAGTTACGACTTTGAACGATCAACATGTGGGTTATGAACTTTATTCATCAGCAAGACGGTTTGATCCAACGTTAAGAAAGTTACCAAAGGAAGTTATTGAAGAAATTCAGTTTTTGACAGTTGCTGCTAAAGCAGATGCAACCATGCAATATAGAATAATCTGGGAAAAGATTAAAATTAGAATACATAGACCAGATCTTTATAATCTTATTAGAGATTTTTGCCGTGATTCAGCACCATGGAAAGAAGATACTGCTACATTGTTGAAGAGACTATACGAAAAAAAAATTGAAGATCCTCGATGGGTGTTTTCAATGAAACTTGATCCAGTTACGTCTTCTTTAACCCATCTTTTTTGAATGAGTCCTGAACAGCAAATTTTGTGGTTACGTTATCACGATGTAGTAATGCATGACAACACATGTATAACGAACCGCTATGATCGGCCTTTGTCAATTTTTGTTACACCTGACAATAATTTAAAGACAAGAATCGTAGCCCAGGCAATCGTTGATGACAAAACACAATCTTTATATGAATGGGTTTTCAAATGCGTTAAGGATGCAACAGGTTTAGAGCCAAGAGTGTTCATAACGGATAGTGACCCAGCAGTTAATGGTGCCATAATAGCTCAGTTTCCCAATACCTTTCATATGCATTGTATATGGCATATAAGTTAAAACTTGCCAAAAAATTTAAAGGGGGCATTAGGTTCTAATTTTGATACTTTTATGAAAGATTTTTATATAGCGAGAAACAGCTTAATGGAAAAAAATTTTATGAAAGGTAAGCAGTTATTACGATATAAAAACCTTTTATTAAAGGTAATCTAATTATTTTATTTGTCCCAAGATGGGTTGCAAGATTATCCACAGTCAAAAGATTATTTGACGAGAGCTTTGGGATCTAATATTCAATTATGGGCGCGTGCTTTTACTAATAGAAAGTTTACTGCCGGCGCACAGTCGATATCTCGTAATAAGAGCGAAAACTCGACATTGAAGCGTCTTTTGGGAAATTCAAATATTTCATTGTGCGAGTTGTTTAAAGCTTTAGAAGAAAGATATCAAGAGGAATGTGATTATTGCGAGTTTATAAACTGGAAGCAAACTATACTACAAGTGGGCCAAGAAACATAGCCAAAACTATTTTCGGATCTGTTATACAACAATTAAATGAGTTCTTAATGCCAAATATAATTAAAAAACAAGAGGAGCAAATGGATTTAAGTCTTTGTTACCATGCTATTGAAATCGAACTTGAAGCTATACTCTTTAAAGAAAAGGTAACGTTAATCTAACCTACATAGTATATTTAAAAAATTTATTCTGTTTATTTATAATAGGCAAAAATACCATTCCTAATGAATCGTTGGTACTGTTTTGATGGGATAAAAAATAAGAATCAATTGATGTTTGTTCCTTGAAATTGATTTCTCATAATAATCCTTGGTTAATGATCCGTGATTATCCATAACGTTGGTTTCAACTTGCCAAATAGATTCTTAAAATAATACCTATACAAAATAACAGGTATTTCACAGATCAGTATAGTATAGGTGTGAGATCCGTATAGTATAGGTCAAATTTTTAAATATATATTATTATACTGATTCAGTATAATATATATTAGCGTTAGGGTTAGGAATTATAGCTGATCGGTATAGTATAGATTTTAAATTTGGCCTATACTATACGGATCGGCTCATCTATACCATACTGATCTGCTATAATTTCCAAAATAATGCACATGAGCGTTATTTAATGCTTGTAATTTTAAGAGAGCTAAAGCAAAAGAATTTTTTAACAATAAAATTATTGTTGAGCTCTCTTTAAATTACATTTCTGAAAATTAGGAATTGGAACCGTCTAAAATTTTTTTTAACCATTTAACTATTTAATTTGGACGGCATTAAAATAATTCTGGCCTACAACCAACTTAATTTGCCTGGAACTATTTAAACGGTGCCATTACATAATTTTTGGTTTGAGGAACTTGAGAGATGCCATAACAATGAACGATATCAACATAAGAATAATCTATGACAGGATGGGGATCATTAATATCACAACCAAAATTTTGTTAATCAACTAACTTTAAATGTTCCAATCCCTACTGAAAATAATGCCCATTGGCATTATTTTTTTTTGCAAATATAGTGGGATTGAGTTAAAAAATTTCTACTAAAAGAATTTAGGTTATGTCTATGCGAAATATTTTCTTTTTTTTTTGATTTTTATGTTATGTGTTGATCTTATAATCGGCTGGGCAGTAATATAGGCTGCCAAATTTTTATTCCATAACTTTATATTTTGATAGTAGTATAGTTTTTAGATTTCTGGTACTTAAATCGATTGTTATTTTTTATCCTATCAGGAACAGTACCGACGATCTATCAGGAATGGTAACTTTGCTTGTAATAATATTTTTTTTGTTAAAATTTTTTTTTTTTTACTTTAACAATATTTAGGAAGTTGATGAATCGGATCGGTGTGTTGATAATTTATTTGATTGCCTGCAAGCACAGCTGAGTTTATTTATGAATGATTTCTCAACAATTCTTGAAATTTAGGAGGTTCAGTACTTAGCAAATTCTGGTTCTTCTCATTTTGTATAACTTTTAAACGATGGTACTTTTTTTTGCACGTGTATGATCATTAAGTCCCATGGTTATCCATGTCATCATTTTTATCGTGTTCTGACTCTTACTTTCACTGCAAGATTTCATATTGGTTTGATAAATCGACGTTGGCACAAAGACATGATACAAGGGTCTAATATATCAGATAATGAATTCATAGTTATTTCTTTAAATACGTTGATATCGACATCAAAATCATATTCCTTACCAACACAGTTTATAGAATCATCGAAATTTGATACTAGAAAGGTTGAAATGTTTGCAAATAGTGGTTCAGGGCAGCCATATGAAGAAATAGCTAAAGCCATTTCAAAAAAGTGTAAATTTGGCGAAATTTGGGATTAGAAAGAAAAATAATAGTTGATGCAGTTGAAGATAACAATGATGACATTTACTATGAAGTTTTCGAGTTTTTTTTGTCAATCCAAAGTAAAACGTCACAGAGAATTGTTAGTAATAATACGGGTAACAATTTTAATCATAGCATCAATAAACTTAATGATAGCACGATGGATATTCAAAATCCTATTGAGCAACAGTCGAGAGGTCGACCTAAATCAAGTTCAAAAAGAATTAAGAATGTTTTAGAGAAGCCTAATACCAAACCTAAAAATAAGTGCAGGATTTGCAAACAAAAAGGCCATAATAGTAAAACCTGTAAGGAAAAAAAGAGCTATCAGATGTTAATTCAAATGAAGAAAATGGTGAAATCGAGAGGAAAGTTTATTCAATTTACTCACATTAGCACAAATTTAATATATACACTTAACTATATTATTAATTTATGGCTAATTGCATAGTCAATGTAAGTAACAAAGATACTATTTAATAGGTAGGTTAGTCGCGACAAAAAATGTCAGGATGACGTAATCGCTGACCACTTCTGACCTGATAATAAACTTACATACAGTATTACATTGAATGACTAGTAGTCTTAATTTAAAGACTAATAATTGTTCAACATAATATATAATTTGTGTTATCAGGTCAAAAGTGATCTGTGATTACGTCACCGTGACATTTTTTCGCTATAACTAATTTAATCTGTATTTAATATACCTAAATTTAATATTAACAAATTCTATCCATATAGGTTATGACGAAGAATCATCGATCATAGATTCAGACCATGAAAGCGTTCAAGAGGATACAATAGAGCTAGGTACTAGTTAATTTGTATTAATAGTTAAATAATATAAGTATTATATCTTATTACCTTTTATTACTCATATACGTGTAGGATCAAGTAACGTTATGGTAGTGGTTTCTTCGTCTACGCCACCAATTGACTTCAAAAATAATAGACAAAGACAGTGTAGTATCTGTTGTCAAAAGGTGCATAATTCTCGAACTTGCCCAAATAGGGAATGATCAGATTTAAAGATTAATAACAAAAAGATTGTTTCAATACTGTAACGTGACTGTGAAAAAATTAAAATTATAAGATCCTATAAATATTTTAGACTGCCATTTCAGCGTATTTATTTTCATACGACCATGCATATATTATTACTTGAATAAGTCGTACTAGAATACGCTTGAAAAATTTTAGTCACACATTCTGTAATGGTGTTTAGTTCGCTAGTATTTAGCCTTCGATAATTTGTTTCTTTTTATTTTTAGTATGGCCTATAATTTCGTTGTAAAAAAATTATCATTGTTTATAGGAATTTTGGTATATTCGACTTAAGATACAAGGTTTATGTCCAATTGTAGAGTGAGGAAATAATACGTCCGGGCAGCATCATTTAAGAGTCCATCTATTTATTTTCATTATAAGCTCAACTTTTATTAAGTATAATTTGCAATTTTTGGTCGATCAACATGTGAGCCAACCTGCTTTAATCACTTCAATATTTATTTTCTGTGCATCCTTACCTACTAATGAAATTATAAATTATTAGTAATATCAGGTATATTAAATTATAAAAATTATATAAAGAAATTGAGTATATATGTAGCGCTAAACAGTCTATTTTGTTATCCTGCTAGAACAATTATTAGGAAGCAATGTCTTCTAAAGTATACCTTCATGTTAATTCTGGTAAGTTTATGTGTATTAACCAAGTTCAAAACCACGAGCTATATCCGGGTAATTAAAAGTTTACTAGAAAAGTTTAACTGACGTTCAGCAGCATAAGCTGATACGTTATTATACTTTCCCAGTAAACTTTCACTTATGCCTAATTACCAGGCTACAATTGATTTACTTACATGCTAGACTTTCAAAAATGAAACCTTTATTATATGATATGCATCGTCTAAGATTTAATATGACAGTACTTATATTCAACCACCTAAGTTAATAGATAAGATATTGTTTATTAATACTTGTCACTTTCTGTTTGTTTTGGACCATTCGAAAAGTCTACAGAAATTATTTTCGTATTAATTCTGGTATCTTAAGTTTTTTTTTTTTTTTTTTTGAAGCCGCGATATCATATAGTTTAACTAAAAGTATCCCTTTATTAGGTAAACTCACGATCAAAGTTCACAAGGATTTAATATCTTCGAAAGTATTCTATTTTCGCACCAAGTATAGAAATCACTGTTAGTATTGTTTAGTAAATTTAAGTGTCGTTATTTAAAATATTGTTTAAATATTTAAGATCTTTTTATTAATTATTAGTTTTAGATGCGCATAGTCTAAATTGAAAAAGAAAAAGATCGCTATGTGGTTCACAATGAACTATGTCCATTGATTTTTTTTTTTTTTGGCAAAGATGGATTGTGTTATTCCAACTTGAGTATAGTAATGATTCAATGACCTCGAAATTATTTTTTGATTATTCATAAGTTTAAGAATAAAGATCATTTATTTTTTAGAAAGTAGTTAGTGAAAGGCATGTATGTATGTCTTATGTTGTACTTTTGTTTATACTTGTATTCTCTGAATCAAGTATTATTCACTTAAATCGTAAGATCAGTTATAAGAATATTTATTATGATCAGGTCGATTTATTATAGTTATGAAATCACAAATTTTTTAGAATTTGATGCAACACTTACTCGAAATTGTAGCTGAAGTTTTTGCCTGACTAAAATTAAACTCCAAAGAATAATTCCAGACAGTTACTGAAACTGCAAGTACCGAATCAGACATAACATAGATACAAGTGGTAAGAATCCTGTTGAACCTCTCAAAATTGATGTGGAAAACATATAGGCTATTAGATTGGTGTAATGAAAATAGCCTGGTAGATTAACGTTTTATTAGATTTAACAAGTTATCGATTTTACGAGGTTCAATATATATTTTTATTTAACAACTAGAGGTTGTAAGAATACCATTCCTGATAGGTGAAAAAAATTGATTTATGTACTGTTCTTGATAGAATTCTTAAAGAAACTTAGTGTAAGTTATTTTTGGTTTTTTTTTTGAATTTTATTACAATCAGATTGGGCAGCAATAATGAGACTACCATGTCTTTATGCCGTGGATTTATTTAGTGATACTAATCGAAATCGAATTAGTATTATGCTATGTTGTTTTGGAAATTTGTGGTTTGTAAAAAGAATAACGAACTAAAAAACAATAATAGCACAAGCAGCTGTCATGTTGAAAATCAATTAAAACAAATTTAACTTCCATTACCATTTGCAATTATGGAGATAATAGGAAGCTCTTGGAAGAATGCCTTAAACGCTACGAATATGAAGCAGGTCAGACTAGTAGTACATCAACATTAATAGATAGAGTTACATATTTACGAAGAAATAGAGAAAATGATGTTTCAAAAGCGATATTGAAGATTCTATGAATGTTGATTTTTGCTTCGTTCTAGATTGTACAAGCTCTATAGATGCACATATTGAAGCAGCGAAAGAAAACATATTAAAGTGGCTAATTACATAAGCAGCTATAATTCAAATATTAAAAATTGGGTTGGTTTCTGTGGCTATCGTGATCACTGTGATAGAGAACATTTACAGATTTTTGATTTTAATAATTCTTTTGAGAAATTTAAAACATATATAACAACTAAAGTAGTAGCTGATTGTGGCAATGATGTCTTAGGTTGTCTTAATGCAGCGATAACTCAGATGACATGGAGCAATCCCACTCGTGTTATTATTCATATCGGTGATGCGCTACCATATGGTCGTCACTATATCATACTGACAACGATTTTGAATATGATGATTATTCAAAAGATAACACAAATAGTCTAACTGCAGTAAGCGTGCTAGAGAAAATGCAATCAAAAATATTTTATACTATTTTGGGAGGATTAAAGTATTTCGTGAAATAATTGAAGAATTTTTTATATTTGACCTTGAAACTACAGGAAAAAATCCAGAAATATTAGTTAACAAATTTTGTTACACTAACTACAACTTTAAGAAATTTGAAAAATATATACACCTTGCAACGAAAAAAACTTCAGATCAATCCATACGGTATAATCTTCCAAAGAAAACAGGAAAGATAAATATTATTTTATTATTTGACCTTTACTGTTTAAAACATAATTTTTAAGCTCGCATCGGATGAACGAAATGCCTATTTTGCACTTGAGTTAAGCTTTCTACAATCTAATAAATTAGTTATTAAAAAGTATCATGATGTTAAAACAGGCACTATAGAACGATATTTGGAGTCAGTAGAGATTGAGTTAATAAAAAAGGTACATTTATTGCTGTAAAAGTTTTGTACGATAAGGCAGACAATACTTATTACTCTATAGAAGTAATGCAGAGTTTAAGCGATTTAACGTGAATAGTGATCTAATTGCAAAATTTTATTCTATTCTCGAGGCATTTGCTTATGAATAGACTAGTCGATTGGTCAATTAATCGATTGGTTGATTAATCAACCGATCATATAAGAATATCAACCCGGCTATTTCAGTTACTACTTTTACCAAGTTTTGTTTATTATTTATTCAACTAATCGATTAGTCAATTAATCGATTAATTGATTAGTTGGATAAGCGATCTTTTAACTAATCGATTGAAAATTTTTCATCGATGTTTTATCAGATTTGATGTTATTGATTTTCGGAGATGCAATAATTTATTTAACAACCAACCAGTAGTTGATGAATAACGTTCCTGATAGGTAAAAAATGATATGCACTATTCTTGATAGAATTCTTAAAGAAACTTAGCGTAAGTTATTTTTGTTTTTTTTGAATTTTATTACATATTGATCCTCAATCGGATCAGGCAGCAATAATGAGACTACTATGTCTTTATACTGTGGATTTATTCAATAATATATAGTATAATTTTTTTAGAAAACATTATAAGCTATTAAATTGGTATAACGGAAATGGACCTGGTAAATTAATGTTTTATCAGATTTTGATAGGTTATCAATTTTGGGAGGTTCAATATTTTATTTAACAACTAGAGGTTGTAAGAATACTGTTCCTAATAGGTGAAATAAAACTTGATCTATGTACCATTCTTGATAGAATTCTTAAAGAACTTAGTGTAAGTCGATACAAATAAAATTAACTGGTTTACATAACATTTGAAAAAATTTTAGACCTGGCTGCCCGGAGGTTTTTTTTATATAAGTAAAATTTTTTATAAGTAACTAGCACATAATCATGTGGCGGCTGTACTGCCAAATGTTAACCAAAAAATTAGATATGGAAGTAGTATAATAGCACAAGATATAGTCATTGAATCATCCATTTTTTTTATTGCTTTGCTTTGTACAATATCCGATTCCAATCATTCTATAACCAAGGTAATGTTTATAAAATAATTATTAATGATACCCATTTTTTCCTTTGTTTGTAATTTTAATTCAAAGTAAATATTTCACGTTCTAAAGGGATAAATGATTTGCTCAAATGATAGCAGCTTTATAATCATCAGGATTTTTAATTAAATTTTTTTTTTAATAAATTAATTACAGTAGCACATTAAATATATGTTTGCAAGATTTCTTATTTTCATATTACCTGTTTAATTTCACTTGAATAAACGGTGATTTGTCTCTAAACTGGGTATTTAAAAAAATTAACCGATAATTATTTGGCCGAATTCAAGAAGTTATTGATTTTGGATTGCATAACATATATTATAGCATTAAATCAATTACTTATTGGATTCGGCCAAATAACAGTTGGTCAATTTTTCTAGTTATCCAGAATTTATGAAAAGCACCGAAACATGACTTATTTAAATCATAATCTAACATACACTTAAATAACATATATGAATTTAAATAAAATTCTTGGCTTATTATTTGACTTATTTGCAATTTCACCGGTATTGATTAGCTTACTTGTGTACATATGATCAGAATGTTGTTGTTTAATAATTGGTAAGGTTTTATGATTTCGTCTGATTTTAAAAATTGCATCTTAATTTCGTCTATATATTCTGAATTACTATAACTTTCGATCTAATTCTAATTTTATTCAAGACAATCATAGCATTAGGTCGTTTTTCAGGATCTATGTTTAACTAATTCAATATAAAAATTAGTGTCCTGATGAAAATTCAAGACACAATCCATAACAAATTTTCATTGCAGCTCATGATTGAATTGATGACCATCAAAAGGTCTTTGTCCAGTTGATATTAGAGTGGAGCGAAGCTTTTCACTGATTATTTTAGGCTTTAGGGGGCCTTCAGGTTAATATGATCCTTATATCCGACGATTATGAGACGATTCGAAAGCACGTCATTGGCATCTTAAGGCGAGCACCTGATCCATCTCAGGATATCGATGTGCTCTTGGAAGAAGGTGAAGTAAGGCTCAATAAAGGTAGCCTGAGATTCAGCAGGTGCATCATATGCACCCGTTATAGTCTAGTATGCATTTATTAGGGATTAATAGGTGCACTTCAACGACGGATTATAGACATACGCTCCATTCCCTCTACCATCGTACACTTTTTAGACCCAAGTGCGTTCTTGCCCACAGAATTATTCTGAGACTGTATATATCTGCAGCTTGTGTGAATAGGTTTCCTTGCAGAACCTCAGGTGCAACATAAGGTAACACTCCGAAGATTTTTTCTCTCTCATCTTTCATTAAGGATGTTGAACCTAAATCTGCGATATAGCATTATCTACATCATTTTTAATAACACATGAGTTCTAGTTAAAAAACACTGCCAAAAAAAGCAAGATCAAATTTTATATGATACGTATGTATAAGTTTAAGTATATACAGTTAACCCTCCCAAAATCAGTCCTGTAAAACCCGATAACCTGCTATAACTATTTGACTTCTCAAATTCGATAACTGCTGTTCACCATGCGTATGATTTTGAGAGGTTCAACTATATTTAATTGTTGAGATTTGAAAATGTTATTCTTATCTTTGCCGCATGCCTTCCTATTTTGACAATAATAAATCGCGTTTGCTTTCCGTTGAAGTCATAATCAAAAAACATTTTTAACTTTCTTTTTGATTTTTGCCGTTCCTCTCTTCACATATATTTTTCATGCCCGCACTCTTAACACTTTCTTATTTCCGTTGCTTTTAATATTTCTGTTATAGCTGCTCTACTTTTCAATTTTTAATTTCACTTTGTTTTGCTTTCCGCTAATTTTAAACTCTGATATTATTTATTTCTAACTCTATGACGATCATATGCACTATATAGTAAGTAATTTGATTGGCCATCTACTTACTGCGGCATAAAAAAAAATTTTGGATTTTGCATTTCTGACCTGGCCGGATATGGAAACCAGTAAAATTTATTTGTGTCGCCTAAGTTTGTTTTGTTTTTTTTTGAATTTTATTACATATTGATCTTTCAATCAGGTCGGGCAGCAATAATGAGACTACTATGTCTTTATACCGTGTATATAGTATAATTTTTTTTAAGGTATAACGGAAATGGACCTCATAAATTAATGTTTTATCAAATTTGATAGGTTATCGATTTTGGAAGGTTCAATATTTTATTTAACAACTAGAAGTTGTAAGAATACCGTTAATAATAGGTGAAAAAACTTGATCTATGTACCATTCTTGATAGAATTCTTAAAGAAACTTAGCATAAGTTTTTTTTGGTTTTTTTTTGAATTTTATTACATATTGATCTCTCAATTGGGTCGGGCAGCAATTATGAGACTACCATGTCCCTTCTTCTACTAATGGAGCAGCTAAAGTAATCACCTCACCAGTAGTAGCATAATCGGTTAAGGTTAAACCCACCCATCACTGTAGTAGCAGTATAAGCCCATGCTATTCAAACTGTTCCGGAGATTTTAATTGACTTAATTTACCTAATTTGTCCTCTTGGTTAGGTCCCTGTTTTTTGAATTATTGGATGTTCTAATTAAAAAATGCGTATACAAGATCTGGGTCTGTTACATTCTGCTAATTTTTAACCCTGGATCAATATCAGAAAAAAAAAATTTAAAGCACATACCGATACACACACCGATACATACTTTGTACTTATAATAGGTAGTCTAGTTATTTAATTAATAAAGATTTCGTGGTTCGCTCCTGGGTCTAATTCATGGTGGGTTTACAATTTCAGAGGATCTTGTTTATGCACATATACAACATACAGAGATATATATAGTATGACACTAATCTTCATAGTTCTAATAATAAAGCAGATAAAGATTTCGTAGAACCTATGTTTTTAAAATTGCACCTGGTATTGATAAAGTACAATGAGTTGCATTTTTAAAACGTGTTAAAAATAATAGTCGATATGGTACATGCTTGCTTTTCATATTTGGCATTTATATATATACGCACGTATTCACAGTACCAACCACAATCATAACTACGTCTTGTGTTAAGAAAACACTAAATTTTTTTTGTCTTCAATTCGAGTTACTAAGTTGTTTCGTAAGTAGTCAAACCCTAATTCACTACTGGTGGTATAAATAATGGTACAATTGGCGTAAAGTTCTCTTTTTTCTTCGGTACTGTAGGAGCTAGAGTTAAAGCCTGATGTAATTCCAAAAAAATTGAAAATCGGCTTGGTTAAATTTAGTCTTGATTAGCCAAATATTCATTGACTATAATTACGTAAACTGGTTTTTCAGATAAAGCATTTAAGCAAATTGGTAAAAGAAAATGAAAGATCTTTCAAGAGGGATAACAGAAGTAAATTTATTGTTTTGTTTATCTTTTCTTCACTTAGTTATATTTTGATTTGGGTTTATTCTAAAGCGTTATTATTATTTAAAAAATGCAAGGTTGTATTTAATTGGTTAATTGACATGTGGCGAGCTTAAAAAATTAACCAATCATATGATTTTTTGTGGGGTTGTCATGGCGACGGGTTGCCATAAACTAACGCTCTTTTTTTTTAATTTTTTTTATTTTTTAATTTTTATTTATATATTTAGGATTAGTCTAATTGTAAAACCTGTTACACACCTTATTTGTAACAACTATATTTATAACTCAAAATTTTACTAGGGTAACCTCTGTTGCACTTTTAACAAAAAATAATCCTCTTGCAATTTTTGTATTAATCTTGACTTTAACTCTAAAACTTTAAACCTAACTTTAAAACTCTATTTTGAATTTTAACCCTAACTCTAATGATCTTATAGGTGTTAATAACAGGTTGTTACAAATAAATTATTTCTTTAAAAATTTATATTTTAACAACTACTAATTCAATTAAACTAAAATTTAACTATATATTTAGCATATATATAAGTGGGCTTCCAGAAATTACATAATTTTTTAGTGGGTGGGTGGGGTCCCGAAAATATCAGGTTATAATTATAATTCTAGTCAAATTTTTATAATTCTGGCCAAAAGTATAAAATTATAAAATTATTAATAACTATTGCTCTACTGGACCAATTTATATAATTTAACTACCAAAATGTTCATCTCACTGAAACGATTCTAACAAGCCCAAAATCATTAAAATCTAATCACAGGGTCTCAAGATTGTTCAACTTTTGTTTAATTTTGATAGTAAATTTTTAAAATTACTAAGTAAATTTCTTTAATACTGAATAACTTTTGATCCACTAACCCGTTTTGGATGATTTAACTACCAAAATGTTCATCTCAGTGCGATGATTCTAAAAAGCCCAAAATCACTA
The DNA here is from genome assembly GCA_003550325.1 of Gigaspora rosea. Classification (NCBI taxonomy): domain Eukaryota; kingdom Fungi; phylum Glomeromycota; class Glomeromycetes; order Diversisporales; family Gigasporaceae; genus Gigaspora; species Gigaspora rosea. Next base: position 47,555 of record QKWP01000860.1, read on the forward strand.
AATTCTAATCACAGGATTCCAAAATCAATAAAGATTTGTATTATTATACAAACAAGAAAATCTTTATTGATCTTGGAATCCAGTAATTAGAATTTGGCAGTTTTGAGTTTGTTAGAATCGTCTCACTGAGATGAACATTTTGGCCAGTGAATCAAAAGTTATTCAATATTAAAGAAATTTACTTAGTGATTTTAACAAATCACTATTAAAATTACACAAAAGTTGAATGATCTTGGGATCCAGTGATTAGATTTTAACAATTTTGGGCTTGTTAGAATCGTCTCAGTGAGATGAACATTTTGGTAGTTAAATTATCTAAATTGGTCCAGTAAAGCAATAGTTATTATCAATTTTATAAATTGAAACATATAAATAAATTTTAAAAAATATAAAATTTGATCGGCTAATAGAGCATCAGGTGTGGGTGGGTGGAGTAAAATTTTAAAATTTATTAGTAAAAAAATATTACGTAATTTCTGGAAGCCCCCTAACAATGCACTTGTACACAGTGTTGAAAATCTGTTTCAAAATTTATGTTCTCATGAGAACATGTTTATTGAATTTAATGTTCTCAAAAATTTTTTTATGTTCTCAATTAGAAAAAAATTTTTTTTTTTACTCTTTCTTTCTTTTTCTCTTTCTCTCTTTTTTTCTCTCTTCTCTTTCTTTTTCTCTCTCTATCTCTCTTTTTTTTTTCTCCCTTTACTTTTTCTTATTCTTTCTTACTCTTTCTTACTTTTATTTTCTTTCTCTATTCTCTTTTTCACACTTATACTTTTATACTTTTGGTTATTTTTTAATTTTTATTTTTAATTAATATATTTAAAAATTATTAATAAAAAATATAATTTTTAATTAATATATTTTAAAAATTATTAATAAAAAATATAATTTTTAATTAATATATCTAAAAATTATTAATAAAAAATATAATTTATTTAACAAACTATATAAACAAAGCTAAGTTATTTATAATAATAAAATTATAACTTTAAATGTATATTTTTTAAAAAAATTAGTATTTGAGGTTTTTATATATTGTTGGAGATGTTATTTCTTTGGCTCAGTTTATATATTAATTAGCAATTCGTATAAGAACTATAGTATTATTATATAGTTACTATAGCGCAAATTACTATGTATTTTATATAGTAATAAAATCTTTTTTCCTCTAAACATATAAAAATTTTATATAGTTGCAAATTTTAAATTTTAAATATTTTATAATCTACTTGATCAATTTTAATAATTTTATTATATTATATATAAAACCATCTTCTCTACATTTTTACTTAATAAGCAAAATATATTAGCATAATAAAAAAAATATTTAGCTATAGAGGAAAAGAAGATTTCATAATATATATAAATTTAATAGTAATTTGCGCATATAGAATTCTATCCTTCTTAGGCGAATTGGCAATTAAGTTTTTAAATAAGCTATTAACATCTCTCAAATGTTTAAATAAATAAGTAATATAATATACTATTCTTTTTTACTATAGAATTTATAAATTTAAAAATTTCTCACTATAAAATTTTAAGATATAACACTAAAGTTTAAAATCATAATAATTAAAGATTTGTTAAGTAATTTTCTTATAAAAATTATCATCATAGTAAGTTTAGCTCTCTAAAATTTATGATATTATATGTATACATAATAAGAGTTTTATTGCACCAAAATAGAAATGGATAAACCAATAAAATTTATTATCTAAAATTTTTCATGGTTCAAAAACAACTAAATTGTTCTTTATTTCAACTAATTAACAACTAAATATTTATGAGCTTAATTATTTTAAACTGCTATATTAATAAAAATAATTATTTATTATTTTATATATTTATATAGAGAACATATTTTTCAAACTTAATGTTCTCAAAAAAAATTTATTAGAGAACATCTTAAATTTTGTAAATGTTCTCAGATTGAAAGTGATGTTCTCATGAGAACATGAGAACATAAGATTTCCAACACTGCTTGTACACTATAAATTTACAAAGTTGTAAATTAGTAACAAAATTATATATATTTTAAAAATATGACTAGAAATAACTAGTAGTGATAATCACTAGTTACACGGATTAGATATATAACATAACAATAAGTTTTTTTTATTTCTCTTGTCCTTCTTTAGTTTTTTTGTCCACGTACTAATATTTAAATATTTTTTTAGATAACAATTTTGATTGTTGTTAGTAATAGTATTATTTTTTTTATTGTTTGTGTTATTCATTTGGTAAATCTTTTTTTGTTGCTTATGGTGCTTTCTTCATTGTTAGTGTCAGCTTCATTATTGGTGCATTTTTGTTATTGGTGTTGCAAATTTAATGTACCTTCTTTCACATTAATGTTACTTTCTTTGTTGGTATTGTTGAATTTGGAGTACTTTCTTTCATGCTGGTGGTTTTCTCTTCACCGTTGGTATTTGTTACTAGTGTTATTAGTTAGTACTTTTGTACTTTTTTGTCACTAGTAGTTTTTAATTCAGTACTTGTGCTTTTTTTTAGTTCATTAATTCTGAATATTGACTTTTTATATTTTTTTCTTTTTAGATTCTACAGAAACAATTTCAATACTTTTCGTTATTAGCAACTCATCAGACAGGTACTTTAATTGTATTCAGATTTGGCTTTGGTCATGTATAAAGCTATGTATTTATTTTCTTTTGTTATTTTTAGTTTATTGCTTACATTGCTCCAACTAATTCTTTTTTTCGATAAAGGTATTATTCATGTTGTATATCTTTATCATTAGTATTGGTGTGTTTTATTGTTTAGTAGGCCATTGTCATTTCACATTAGCAGTATTAATATCTTGTATTATTCTTGGTTATTTTGGCATGCTAATATATTTCACTATATTATTGGTATATTGTGTTGAGTTTTTCATGTATTATAGTTGAAATTTGCAATTAAGAAATTAGTTTAGGATTAAAGTTAGAGTCAAAATTAAAGGTTATATTAAGCTTTATGAAAGAAAAGCAGAGCAGAAACGATAGCTATAGCAAGTGATCTCAAAGTGAGCAAAGCAAACTTTGTAGGTATTGCTAAGCACAAGCAAAGCAACAAAATTGTATTGAATAATATAAGGATTCCAGACATCTCTAATATATGTTTTTTTTTAGCAAATTGATTCAAATTTGATTTAAGGTTCAAATTTAAATTTTAACAAATTGAAATTAATTTTAAAAAGGGTCATAATTGAATATTTTGTCAAATTACTAAGTTTTTATATATGTTATATTTTATTTTTAGCAATTTATCCACATTTTGCAAAAATTATTGTAACAAGTTAAGTTGCACTATAATAATTGATTCTGATATGACAAGTTGTTAATAGCTATATAGAGTAAAGTGATAATCAATTAGGGTCTAACATTTATTACCTAATATCTATTTACTATAGAGGCTTACCTCTACCCCCAGGTAAGACATATGGGCGGATTTATGAAATTTATAAGTAGGGCTTATTTTTTTAAAATTTAAATCTAAATAATTTTTGATATACTTGCCCGTTTTGAATGATTTTACTACCAAAATGTTCGTCTCTTTAAGACGAACATTTTGGTAGTAAAATCATTCAAAACGGACAAGTATATCAAAAATTATTTAGATTTAAATTTTAAAAAAATAAGCCCTACTTATAAATTTCATAAATCCGCCTATATGATCTATAAGTAGAATTTTAGCCAATCAAATTTAACTAAGGTAAGATTTTCTTGACCTTACCCCTAAAATATTATCTAATAAATGTTAGTGTTCTTATAATTAAAAATAAATAAAAGTAGTTGTAGTATATAATCAGGATTTGGTATTAATAGCAACTTGATACTTACTCTGCATATGTATTATAATTGATCATAATTGTATGCCAATAAACAATAGTTATGTAATACAATTGCGTAGTGATATGAATTAGTTAGTAATTCATATAATAATTGTAGTAAATATTATTTCTATGAGTTCTTAATCAAATTTAATAAAAATTTTTTATTTGAATTTTATGGATTTGTAGAATTAAAATAAAAAAGTTTTATCAAATTTGGTCAAGAACTTTTTGATAAAAGTTTTTGTAAACAATTTCAATACAGCTTCTTTGTGATGTGTTTTTTTGTTTTTTCAAAATAACCTACTGTTCAGTGATAATTTACAAGAAATTTTACTATACTAACTAAAAAAATTTATAACAAAACTTGTAATGCATATTATAGACTAATAAAATCTCAAATTTTATAAAAAAAAATATTAAAAACTTAACATTTTTGTAAATTTGGACATATATGTTTTTGCAAGTTTTCTCTAAACTTCGAATGCTTCTAGAAGCACTTTCTCAAATGAAATCTTCAAAACATAACTAAATAAATTAATAGAATAGATATTCAAAAGTCTTGAGTTAAATTTTATCAAAAACAAATTAATATTAATAAAGTTATAATAATTTTTCAAGTTGCTTCCATATTTAGGATTTTCTAAATTTTCAATTTTGATAAAAACAGAAAAATCATTATTACAAACTAGATTTTTACAAGTTCAAAATGAAACAAGTTACTGTGCATTAATAAAATTAATAGAGAATAAGTTAAAATTTTGCTTTCTAAAATTTCAAATTATTTTGGTATTCCATAATAGCTTTTTTATTTAGTGCAGCTTTTTTATAATATATTTTTTGAAAATAAAAAAATTTTTTATCAAAGATATCTCTATAAGTTCTTGACCAAATTTGATAAAAATTTTTTATTTGAATTTTATATAATTGTAGAATTAAAATAAAAAAATTTTCATTGAATTTGACCAAAACTTGTAGAGATATCTTTAATAAAAGATTTTTTTATTTCCAAAAATGTACGAATCTAGTTGTGAAATTAAAAATCTAAATATCTTCATTATTATTAATTTGTTTTTTATGAAATTTTAACTGAAGACTCTCAAATACCTATTCTATCAACTTACTTAGTTAAGTTTTGAAGGTTTCATATTGAGAAAATTCTTTTGAAAACAGTTGAAGTTTAGAAAAAACTTGCAAAAATATATTTGTCAAATTTACAAAAATATTAATATCTTCACAAGTTTTTAACATTTTTTCATAAAAATTAAGATTATATTAGTCAATAATATGCTAAAAGTTTATTTAATGCGTTTTAGCTTGTTTTATTTGAACTTGTTAATTTAGTATGTGATAGTAATTTTTTTGTTTTTATCAAAATTAAATATTTTAAAAAATCTCGAATTTGGAAACAAATTAAAAAATTATCATAACTTTATCAATATTACTGTAAACTGCTATATAAAAGACCTGGGTCTATTACCGTATATTTTCTCAATTTTAAGGGTAGGGGTACATAGATCATTTATCATATGATTTTTGTAGTATCAATTTTTCTTTTAAAGTTTAGTAAAATTTTTTTTAAACAAATCATTTAAAATATTAAATTAAGTTATATAGCAGGTTTTGTGATTCTAAAAATAGTAATTGGTTGAATATTTATCAAGTTATAAAGATTTAAACTTTAGATGTCAAAAGTTGTTTACAAAAATCATATGATGATCATATGATATCGACTAATCAAAATTAATATTTTTGTATAACTTGAGAAATTTGAGCCAACTCGGGAAAACTTTATGATATATAAAAGTATAATTTTTTTAAGCAAAATGTCAATGGCGGCATGTCGCCATGGCGACCCTTATATGATCGGCCAATCACATTAAAGATTAACGATTATATAAATAAATTTTTTTTTATTTATTCTTGATTTTGTTTTTTTTTATTTTTTAGAACCTGGAGCCGCTGGTGCCTCTGGAACTGCCGCTGGAGCCGTCGCTAGAGCCGTATAAAGGTATTGGCCATTTCTGTAGATTTTTTAGTACGTTTTCGTTGTTTTTGGCGGGTTAATTTTTTTTTAAACGAACATGGTACGAGAATGTAGCATGATAGCTAGTTGTTTTTTATATTTAATAAACAGTACTAATGTTTTTACATTCTTTTCTTTAGAACGAAAGTAGTACAACTATTGGGATGTAGCTAGAACGGACGTATAACGATGTATCACGGTATATACAGGTAGGTTTTTCTTTTCTTTTTAATATAAGTACTAACATTACGTTCTTTTTTTTAGAAAGAACATAGTACGGTTTGGGATGTAGCTAGAACAGACGTATAACGACATATCATGGTATATACCAGTAGGTTTTTTTTTTATAAGGTAAAAAGGGGTAATTTGGCGAAATTAACAATGCTATCGATTAAACTTTTTATTGACCCGTGTAAAATTTTACATATTTGAAATCACGAGACTATGCAATATTTAGAATAGTTCTAAAAAAAAAAAAAGATATAATAATTGAAAATCGGTAAAGATCGCTGCTGTGTATATAGTACTAAAAAATAGATCAAAGGGTAATTTGGCGAATTTAGATTATCAAGATTAAAATAATTTTTTTTACTTCAATTTCTTTTTTTAACGACCTTTCTGCTTTCCAAGAGTCTTTTGGGCTCTTTTTTCGTTTTTTTGTGCCAAACGAAGTTCTCGTTCAGCTTTCTTTTGCGCTGCTATCTCCTTTTTTTGGGCTGCTAGCTCCTTTTTTTGTCTCGCTTCGTCGGCTTTACGTTCCACTTCCCTGTTCACTTCTTCTAATTGGCGCCAACTTTCTTCACTAGTGAGGAGCCGGGAAAATGGAAGTGTCTTTCTTTTTTTCCTAGGAGAAGGTAGATCAGACCCGGTCTGGTCTTCTGTAGTTGACTGTGAACTTTCTGTTGGAATGCGAGGAACCGGGTACTTAAGAACTGAACATAGAGAGAACGTCCCAGGATTTTTGTAAGTATTTAGTTCTTCATTTGCTACTGAAATTTGTGACTTTAATAAAGCATTTTCATTCTTAAGTTTTATATTTTCTTCTATTAGTTGTTCAACATTTGAACGAGTTGAATGAAAATGCTTCGAATTAGTAGACTTTTGAACTGACGAAGATGATGTGGCTTGTTAAATAGAAGATTGACTAGACAAAGATGAGATATTGAATCATTCAGTTACTAATGATGGGTCCAAACGGTCAGGACTAATAGCTTTTGGGTCATATGGCCAAATACCTGTCGCTTTATAGGCATTACGAATGGCTTGTGTGGTGTAAGTATTAAGAAAAGCAAAACCAAAGGCTCTTGCGAAGGTTCGTTTGTTTACTATTATGCCATCATTTTCATTACTGTATTTTTCACATGCCTTACTATATTCTTTTTTTAGTTTCGCGAAAGGAATTTCTGACGGTTGCAAAACATGGGTTGTATGCGGCGGAAGTGCATAAAGAAGGATCCCATTGTTACAACAAATGTCAACAATTGTATAACTGATGTGACTACTATGATCATCTAACATTAGTAATACTGGTCGGGTAGGAGGGATTGATTGAATAAAATGATCAAGGTACATTTGAAATAGGTCTTCATGCATGTACCTTGTGCTTGTAAAGCCCATTACGGTTCCTGGTGGTGCTCCGTCGAGTAAACCAGGAATCGTACGAACACCTTTATAAATTATTAAAAGTGGAATATAAGATCCATCCGCTGAAATTGTGGGCGCAACTGAAATATGGTCATGAGAATTTCCCTGTGCAATTTTGTGGACTTGACGTGCACCTTTTTTCGCTATAATTTAGGCTCAATGACGAACCCAGTCTCATCTATATTCCATATTTGTGCCGCGGAAAGCGAATTTTCATCGATAATTTGTTTAAATTTTTTGAAATGGTCATCAACAATAATTTTATTTGCTTTTTGTGCCCTTGCCTCTGATAAGTTTTGAGGAACACGAAAGGACAACTCAGGGTGGTCCTTTATAAAACGTTCCCACCAGTCTTGACCTAGCCCATCTTCTCCAAACGGGTGTGATCGTTTATTTAACTTCATCATTTCCATCACGCAATGATTAACCCCTCGTTTTGTTAAACCAAACCTGAGCTTCTGCATGTTAATGCAGTAGCCGACAAGCTGATTTTCTTCATGACTGGTGAGAACGTTGGGTGCACCCGGACGTTTAGGGGGACCACCATTAGTAACTGCACACCGAAGTGTAGTTTCCGAAAGACCGAAGTCTTTCGCCAAGCTATTAATACTTGGAGGTTTGGACCCAAGAGGGCAATCATTTAACTTTTTAAGTGCAGCACTGATTGCATCACCTCTTTTAGCAGAAGAAGTTTTCATGTTTGAATAAATTTTTATTAAAAATTATCGAAATAAAAAAAGTTACAAAATTAAGTATAAAAGATCAAGATAACGTGACGCGTAAAAATTTGCCAGTAAATATTGTTCTGTTTAGATGTTGTAGCAACATTAGTCGCACAAAATTGTTCGCATACTGTTCGCGTACTAAATTAAATGTCCATACTTGCCGCGTTATGTTTAAGTTGGAATCCACGTGTATGTTATAAGTAGGGGTAATATGGCGAATTGGAAATAAATGAAAATATATCGTGACTCCATGATTGGATTTGAACAATTTTTTTACCATTCGAATCCTCTCAATGAGAGGATTCGAATAGTATAGAAATTGTTCAGATCCGATCATAGGATCACGATATATTTACATTTTTTTACAATTCGCCAAATTACCCCTATTCGCCAAATTACCCCTTTTTACCTTATATTAATATAAGTACTTACGTTACGTTCTTTTCTTTAGAACGAACATAGTACAGTTGGGATGTACCTAGAACAGACGTATAACAACGTATTACAGTATATAGGTTTTTCTTTTTTTTTATTAATATAAGTACTAACGTTATGTTCTTTTCTTTAGAACGAACATAGTCGATTGTTGGGATATAAAATGACATATCACAGTATATAGGTTTTTCTTTCTTTTTTTTTATAATGTAATTACAAATTTACGTTTTTTTAGAATGAATGTAGTACGATTTAGTACGATTGTTGAGGTGTAGAACAGACGTATCACGGTATATTGTGTTTTCATTTTTTTTATAATATAAGTACTAACGTTACGTTCTTTTCTTTAGAACGAATGTAGTACAATTTAGTACGATTATTGGAGTGTAGAACGGATATATCACAGTATATTGGGTTTTCTTTTTTCTTTTTTTTTTATAATAAAAGTACTAACGTTACGTTCTTTTCTTTAGAACGAACATAGTACGGTTGGGTTGTAGCTAGAACGGACGTATAACAACGTATCACAGTATATACTGGTAGGTTTTTCTTTTTTTATTAATATAAGTACTAATGTTATGTTCTTTTCTTTAAAATGAACGTAGTATAGTTGGAATGTACCTAGAACGGTTGTATAACAACGTATCACGGTATATAGTTTTTTCTTTTTTTTTATTAATATAAGTACTAACGTTACGTTCCTTTCTTTAGAATAAACATAGTATAATTGTTGGGATGTAAAACAACGTATCACAGTATATAGGTTTTTTTTTTTTTTATATAATGTAAGTACTAACATTACGTTCTTTTCTTTAGAACAAACATAGTACGATTTAGTACGATTGTTGGGGTGTAGAACAGATGTATCACAGTATATTGGGGTTTCTTTTTTTTTAATATAAGTACTAACGTTACATTCTTTTCTTAAGAACAAACATAGTACAGTTGGGATATAGCTAGAACAGACGTATAACGATGTATTACGGTATATACCGGTAGGTTTTTTTTTTTTTTTATATATTAATATAAGTACTAACGTTACGTTCTTTTTTTTAGAACAAACGTAGTATGATTTAGTACGATTGTTGGGGTGTAGAACGGACGTATCACAGTATATTGGGGTTTCTTTTTTTTTTTAATATAAGTACTAACATTACGTTCTTTTCTTTAGAATTTTTTTTTTATATACTAACAGTTCTTTTTTTTAGAAAATTGTAGTACGATTGTTAGTTAGTATAGGCCGTAGCAGTAGCATAATAGTTAGCTGGGAATACCACGATAGTTGGGTCATAGCACAATAGTTGGAATCTGGTTTATATTTTAAAATAATAAATTTCGATTTTTTTTTTTTAAAAATAATAAATTTCGAATATCTTTTTTTTTAAATTTGAATATATGATAACCAATCAAAATTGATCACGTGATTCACGTGACGACCGATTTGTATCGGTGGTCACATGAATTACATGATTGATTTTGTTTGGTCGGTCACGGGGTCACCATGGTGACATGCCTTCATAAAATAAAACTCATTTTTTTATTAAATATATACTATATTGAAATTTTACTATTATAAAACGTGCGTTTTATTCTATCATCAAAACATTATAAAATTATCGTCGTCACAAGTGTCTCTTACATTTTTACCAATCATTTTGCACGTGGGAAAATAAAATGGTATAAATGGTCACAGATCACATGTCATGGAAATTTAAAATTGAATTTATCAAATACACGTTAACGTTAATGACTCTAACCAGTTTTTGGAAATGCTAAACCAAATTTGACAAGTATGATAAATCTGATACTACTAGATGACGAAAACAGGATATTAGATCCAGGTCGTCTATGAATTATTTACACGATTGTCAAAGTCTGTAATTATTTTATGTAATAATATAAATCAATCTATTATAAATTTGTGTATAAATTGCGAATCGATACCTTTTTCCTTTCTTCCTTCCTACTATTATCAAATTTTCATCAATCATGATACCAGGTTTGTTTGAACAAAACAAAGCGAGATGACGAAGACAAAAATACAAGAAATAAGAAAAAAACAACTATCAGAACTGGTCTTGGTTCGCTAAGTAAAAGTCTTATTTTGCTAATAGAGGCTACCTTTGATCTATCTAACTCTAAATTCAATATCAATTGATTTTAAGGAATAAAATGATTAATTGTGATGTAAATCTTAAATCTGCAATTATTGCGACATATGATTCATTATAATTTCGGTATAGTTTTGTAATCGATCTATACCATGGATTAATAATTGATGCATGAAAATCAATGCATAAAAATTGAATCAAAAGGATAAAAATCTTATTTACCTTGAATTTGGTATCAAATTTTTTTTTAAAAAAAAATCGACTTTCGTTCGTTATACAAACTTTGTATCTTTGATAATATTAGTAAGCTGAGATATAGATAATGTTAATAACATGCGTTAACGAGTCACATCCGGAATATTAAGGTTTGTAATAGTAAACTTATTATAGAAACTATAATAATCCAAAGTGAACTAACTCAACTCTAACTGATTGTTTAAATAACAACAACTGCATATCGCCAGAATATTTAAGGTTTGTTTTTACGATAACACAAGATAGAAACCTTAATGATTCCAAATGCAAACAAATTTAATCTTAACCACTTATTATAATTATTAGGATAGTGAGCAGATTCTGTGAGAGAATTTTTACAGTAATTCACAATAGAAGTCACAATAATATCAATGAAGCTCAATCCTAACTATGATTAAGTATCAAAGAGGTTTGTAATATATAACTTAAATAGCAATTTCCAGAACTTACAATAATTTTATTGAAAGCTAACAACTTTTGACTATGTACTGCAGGCAATAAATAGTAAGTACAGTATGTTTTGTATAATACCAGGAACGTAGTTATGCTTGCATAATGGAATGTATGGTTAACCGCCATTTAGAATTGTGACAGCAAAATCTTGCATTTGATTGGGCTATGTTAATGAGCTTAACATACTGTTATTGTATTTATATGAGCATACTGGATTTATTATTCATATTTGAGATAGCCGTAATATCAATGATAAAACAAAATCAGGTAAGAATATAATCTTTTTCATTAAAAATATTTATTAAGATAATTCTTTACTTTTCATGCTTTTTTCATTATATTTGAATCAATCTTTATCACCCTGTATTTGAATTATCTTCTTATTAGGTTTGGGTTAAACACTAACCAAATTCCTGCCATTGCTAAAAAACAAATGCGAATGTTTTTATGAGGTAAATGCAAAAATTATTAAAATATATATGAATATTTGAGTATTTTCTGAAAATTTAGCTAGCATTTTTATTTAGGCAAGCATATATTAATCGCTTTTTTTATATATATTTTTTTTTAATTTTTTGATTTGTTTATTATTATTGTCTATATTTTTTATTTCAAAAGAATAAATCAATATAATTTAATCCACCTAACCAATTCCTTCCGTTGCTATAAAACAAATGCAGATATTTTTTATGTGGTAAATGCAAAAATTATTAACAAGGTAAATGCAAAAATTATTAAAATATATATGAATTTTCGAATATATTCTGAAAATTTAACTAGCATTTTTATTTAGGCGAGCATATATTAATCACTTCATATTTATTTATATGTTTTTTTTAATTTTTTATATTTTTTTAATTTTTTAATTTGTTTTTTACTTTATTATTATTATTATATGTCTATATTTTATTTTTATTAAAGAAATAAAATAAAACAATACAATTTAATTCACACGAACAGATTTCTGCCAGTGCCAAAAAACAAATGCAAATGTTTTTATGCAGTAAATACAAAAATTAAAATATATTATGAATATTCATATATATTCTGAAAATTTAGCTAGATCTTTATTTAGGCAAGCATATACTGCATAATCGCTTTTATTTATTTCTACTGTATATATATTTTTTTAATTTTTTAATTTGTTTTATTTAATTATTATTATTATTGTGTTTATACTTTATTTTTATTTCAAAAGAAAAAACAATAGAATTTAATCCACAATAATAATAAGGGTTTAACCTCTTCGAAAATTAATTTATTACAAATTAATCAAATTATATAATTAATGGATGCATAGCAACCAATAACAGTTTTACTTGGCAAATGAAAGATCCAAAGGATAGCAGGGTGATCGCTTTTAGATGACAATTAAAAAAGCATCGACTTTAAATTTTAATGTGCTACCAGGACCATAAAGGGGATCAGGTTGCGAGCGCATTAAATTCAAAGCCAGATGCGCTATTATTGGATGCAAAACATCCAGTAATAGATTTATTTTTTCTTTTTCTTTATAACAAATAAATCACTTAATTGAGTCTATTTAGCATATAAATAGCACTTATAAGACTACATTTATTATTAAACAATGTAAATAACAAATTCTATTTTAAAAAATCTTAATTTTAAAATACTTAGACGTATAACGTTCCTGGTTTTAGCGCAACTGCATCATGCAGCTACCATAATTTTTTTATAGCAATTAACGAGATTACTAAGATAGTACCTAGTGCAGTCTTATTTGCTAATTTTTTTAGGAGCCTTCTATTATTTTAAAAAATGTAATCTCTAAAGGGGCGCTATTGGTGCTCCACAAACACTTGTATATTATAAAATTTTAGTCAAATTTGGTTGCAACTATAAAAAGTTTTATTAGTAGCACATTTTCAATTTCTTTATAAATCTCATTGTACTACAAAAATCATATGATAAATGATCTATGTACTCCCTACTTTTAAACCTGATAGTAGACCTATAAGTTTATTGTACAGATAGGAGGTCCAGTACTGGTCAATATAAATATAGCACAAGTAATACAAATTATATTTTATTTTCAAACTATCAGAATGTTTATTCTATAGTATACCTAAGTCTTTTTAGAGAAGCACCATTTATCTGATATTTTAGAGAAGTGGGGATAGAACAATTATCAGGTCCTATATATACAGTAATATAATATATATAATATATATAAATATATATTTATATAGGAAAATAAATTTGCTGCACTCACAACATGTCACACCCTGTTTTGACCAATCAAATCACACGATTTTATAGGCAAAAAATTTTATTTTTTTAAAATTTAAAATTTTACTTAATAAAGTGTAAAATATATATATAATAGCATGATATATAATGTAAAATTTTATTTTGAACAACCTTTTCTAAGTTATAAAGATAGATTGTCTTAGTAAAAAAACGTTTTATAAAAAAAATAAAAAATTTCCAAAGTTAGTATATATAAGACTTTTTTTTTAAACAATCAACTACTGATCTACCTTTTTAACTTAGAAAAGGTTGTTTAGTGTAAAATTTTATATATAATACTTAAACGTAAATATAAATTAAATTAGTAAAAAAAAGTTTTATATGTGCTAATGTTCAAAATTTTTGATTTTCTTATAAACATTTTATTTTTACTAAGATAATCTATCTTTATAACTTAGAAAAACTTGTTCAGAATAAAATTTTATATTATATACTTGATATTGTTTGTTTATTTTTATATTTTACTAGTAAAATTTTTAATTTTTAAAACTTAAAATTTTTGTCTACAAATCAAGTGATTTGATTGGTCAGAATCAGGAGTGCAAGATGTCACAGGTGCGACAAATTTCTATTCCCTTAAACAAACCATTTTTTATAAATATTTTTAACTTTTATATTAATAAGTGATGTAATATTTTTAATGAGACGACCTATTAAAATATATTCTTTAGTTAACTAATATTTACTCTTGTATATACTGATATTCATTTTTTATATTGCATAGATCTGCTAAATACTTGTAGCAAAACAAATATATACTAATAATATAAAAGGTTGATATTAGGATATTAAAATATATCTTTTAGTTAGCTGATATTTTTGATATTTTTCCTTGTATATACCAAAATTAATTTTATCTTTATATGAAAGCTCGATATCGGGATATTAATATATAACCTTTAGTAAACTGATCTTTATATTTTATATTGTACCATTATTCATTTTTTATATTGCTATAGATCTGTCAAATTATCATAGCAAAATAGATTATAAACAGATATATTAAGAGAGATATTAGAATACTAAAGGTATTCTGATATCTATCCTTTATGTATTTATTGAACCTGTATTTACTTCAATAAACAGTAACAAATAAAAAAATTCTCTTGCCTTACTATAGAATTATTTATATTAACTTCTATTCTATTATTTAATTGTTCAGAGTATAGTGAAGAATATTTAATTTCTAGATAACCATATCTTCAACAGGACCAGATCTTTGCTACTAGTATTTTCCCTTTATAGGAGAGGTTCCTCATATTGTACTTTTCTAGCGCTTTTTTTATTTGTTTAAAGTGATACAAAAGTTACTTTTTTGATGCTTCAAAAGTATAATTACTGATGCATTTGTAATAAAAATATCAAAAATGTAACTTTGAATTTTTGACTATTTTCTTGAATATTTGTATAATACAACAACTTATTTTATAGTTGTTATACTATAATATGATTGGCAAAGATGCAAGTATTTTATACAAAAGACCAGTATATTGTTTTTACAAAAATAATTATTGGTTACATGCTACTAATATTATATAATATTATATAAACTTTAATTTGTAACTTATATCAAATTGGGTTTATTTAACAAATTTGGATTTATTTGAACCAAAATCATATTTATTTGAACCAAAACCAGGTTTATTTTAACCAAACATGTTTTTTTTTTGAGGTTTTTGAACCAAGATTAGTTTTTTAAAAGCAAAACCTAGTTCAAAAACCAAGTTTAGAATCATTTGAACCAAGATCAGGTTTATTTAAACCAAAACTAGTTTATTTAAACCAAAACTGGGTTTATTTGAACCAAAAACAGGTTTATTTAAACTAGAGTTGGGCAACGAAACGAAACCTATCTGAAACTAGTTTTGGTTTTGATATAATACGAAACTAGTTTCAGATTTTTAAAAAAATCTGAAACCCCCAAAATCTGAAACTCCAAAACTATAATACGAAACTTCCTGAAACTATATGAAGATAAGTCAGTAGAAAAAGGACAAATCATTTAGTAAAATTTTTTTAAGTTTTAAATTAAAATAATTTAACAACTATTTAATCAAATTTGCTAGAAAATTTTTTATTTTAATCTTGCAATTACTGGTATATAGAATTAAAATAAAAAAATTTATTAATTGATGATCCGTCACTCAACAAAAGAATTTTCTATATTAGAAGAACACATATGACAAGATGCAAATTAAAACTTTCAGGTTATAAGCAAAGTATAAATTTTTTAAACAAATATAGCATTAAAGTAGTACAAATAAAACAGCGAAACCTAAAGATCTTAATTATAAAATTTTTAAGCATCAATCTTCTTTTTTGACGAACTTTACTCTGGGTGAATATTAGGGTTCCTCAAATTCAAATCAAATCAAATATTGGATTAATTTGAATTTGATCAAATCAAATTGACCCTGATTTGAATTTGATTTGATTCAAATATTTGATTTGAATTTGAATTTTTAATAGTAATTTTCAAATCAAATCAAATATTTGTTAAATCTAGTGAATTGATTCGACAAAAAAATTGTTGATTGATGATTGATTAAAAAAAATTTTTGATGATCGATCAAAAATCGATTATGTATATTTAATCGAGTATAATCGATCAAGCATATGGTTTATAAGCTCAAGCATATATAATCGATCAATCATTGGGTCAATCATTGATCGATTATATTAGTAGGCCAGTATTTCAAAAACAACTTCGTATATTTATTTTTGAAGACGAAGAATGTTAGAAAGAAGACCAACTTCGCAACATATAGTAAGTTAACTATTCTTAATATAATATTATTTATTTTATTCAAATCGTATACCGAGACTTCTTAATTTATCTTAATACATATAAACAAGATGTCGACCTTTAATAATCCGCAAGAATTGATAGAACAGAAAACTATATAATTCATATTAAATAAGTGTCAGTCGTGTAATCCTCAAAGAATAATACAAAAATAAACAAATGGTAATAAAAGTATTGGCAACTATATTAAAGAATTTCAGATTAAACCTGAAAAATATATCTAATACTGGTCAAAAAATTTGTATTGATCTTTAAGGCATTTAAAAGCAATAATTCATCCACAATCTTTCCATTCGAATTAAAAACAGTTCCAAAACCTCTGGTCCTAATTAGATTTATCATATTCAAAATAATTAATATGCCCTTCGAATATAGTATTTTTGGGCTGTGCTACTAAATTATTAGAATGAGAAATTCAATAACAGGTAATTTGTGTTGTTTTAATTATTTGATACTTTGATAAAATATTTAACTTATTTTATTATAGCTGTATATAAATATACGTTTGTTGAAAATAAATTTCAAATACCATTGATTCCTTACGATGAATTTAAAGATATTAAAGAAATAGAAAAGGGCAGATTTTCGACTGTTTATTGTGCAGGTTGGCATGATAAAAATCGAGATTTCAATTCATCAGTCGCGCTTAAAATGCTTTATTCTGGTAGTTTTAGAGAATTTAACGAAGAATTGAAAATGCATTGTGAAATCGAAGAAATTAATCCATCCTTTTTAAAATGTTATGGAATATCGAAAGATAGTGAAGGAAACTATATACTTGGTTTGGAATATGCTAAAAAGAGGTCTTTGAGCAAAAATCTTAAAGATATAGTATGAATAGAGTGGGAAAAAAAGTTTAAGTTGTTACATTGTGTAATTGCAGATTTAGAATCAATTCATTCTCAAGAATATGTTCACCAGGACCTACATAGTAGCAATGTTTTATAGGATGATATAGATAATGCATATATCGCGGATTTAGGACTGTGAAAAATAAAAATGAAATTGTTGGTGTATTGCCTTATATTGCTCCTGAAGTTTTACTAAGACAATCATTCACGCAAGCAGCTGATATTTACAGTTTCGGGGTTATTATGACTGAAATATCAACAGGAAAAAGGCCTTTTGATGAATATAAACATAATACTGCACTTGCTGTAAAAATTTGTATGGGATTGCATCCAGAACTTGCACCTGGTACACCAAACTTTTACGTTGAATTAGCCATGCAGTGCATGGATCCTGATCCACGAAAGCGACCTACCGCCGATAATATTTTAAGTATAATTAATGAATAGATTAAATATATGGAAGCCTCAAATGAAATAAATGAGTTTAAAAGACAATGCTTAGAGGCTGATAAAATTATCAAAGAAGTACCAATCATCGTACAAATATTGCTAACCGACCCAAGAACATTTCTAGAATCAAATGCCAAGCATTAATCTAGATTAAGCTTATTCGCTTCTTAAATACTATTTAAAATTTTTTTTAAAAAAATATTTGTTAGAAACTGTTTTAATGTTAAACTTCTGAATCTTCATAAAGAAGTCGATAAATCCTAAATATAGCTCTTCAATCAGTTGGCTGAGACTTTTAAATCAGTTGTGTTAAGCACACAACTATTGTGTTCGTTAATATTTCTGTAAATTACTTTTGTTCCTTAACAAAAGGTCTGAATTAATTTTAACCTACAGCAATGGAAGATTCAGTGATAATATTTTGCTGACTCATGGGGTATTAAAGACAAATTACTGTTTATTGACGTAGATTCAAGTGATTCAAGTGGGTAATATGAGAATAGGTAACGTATGCTCACAGTCATGATATGCAACTTAAGTACATAAACTAACGGTACTCACGTTACTCAGTATTCACGTCACTCACGTCACTACTCGCACTCACAGCATACTACATACTATCTTATTACCACATATGGCGGCAATATGACTTAAAGGTAGTACAGCATTTACGTCATAATGCCGTAAGTAGTTGCACTAATTATAACAAGAAAAACCTAAACTGATATTTTTCTATAAAGGAATTATATTAAAAATATTTTTGATCGATCAAATATACTTATTTGATCGATCAGTATTATCGATTATTGATTGGCCTATTGTTGCTCGAGCCCATTAATTGGAGCTCGATCATTGACCTAAGTCGATTAATGATCGAGTATCCTATAATCAAGTCAATTCACTAGTTAAATCAATCAAATTTGGCCATATTTGAATTTGATCAAATCAAATATGGGCCCTCAAAAGTAGAAACCAAGGAATTTGACTATTTTTTGAAAATTGACCTGTTTGATTGATCAGGTGTAAAATTTAGGCCCAATCTTTTTTACTTAATAATGAAAGTCTGATCACTTAATAAATTTTTGCGATACAACGGTTAAAAGCTTTTGGCGCTATAATCTAAAAATAGATTTACCGAGATTTACCGATAGTAATACAGATCTACAGATCTAATAATCCTGTTTAAACAGGTTTGTTAATCATGAATAACCTAATTTTAGATTGTTTTGATTTTGTGTAATAAAATAGTTTTTGCTGATTTTCTTAAAACCCGTGATCAGCCAAATTCCTTAGTTTCTACTTTTGAGGGCCCATATAGTAAATTTGAATTTGAATTTGATCAAATATTTAATTCAAATATTTGAAAATCAAATTGCAGAACCCTAGTGAACGTGGCATTTCCTATGTTCAACCTTATATTAATTAGATTTATAAATTACTTTATTTTATAATAAATTTGTATTTATTTTTTTAATCTCAACTTAACTTGTTACCCAAACCCAAAATTAACAGAAAGATCGCTTTGGTATAGTAGTAATCTTATCAACCCGAATTTCTAAATACTGATTTAAAAGCCTAAATTAAATCCATATTTAATTCCAAATCTCAAATGACTTCATAGATGAAAACAGGCAACATGGTTTAGACCAGAATATACTCAAGAAATACATAATACACATTTATTATGAAGTTAAACCAACCTTTTTTGATTCAAAATTTACTTTTATATCTAATATATTATCGTATAAACTTTTACTAATTTGCCGATTTCAACTTATATATGGTAGATTTAATAAAATAATCCATGCAATTTAAAACAATTTAAAATGTACTATGTATGAAATTTACTAAATAATATTTATTTCTTGGTTTTATAAACTTGACTAATTTAATTTTATTAACTAATAAATAATCTTTACTGTTACAGACAAAAAGAAATGGTCAATACAATAGGGAATTTCGGATTTAAGGTTCAAGTTTATATTTATTTCAAAATCAATGATCTATAAATCCTATTTATTTTTTATTTTTTTTATTTGTAAGCTTATTATATAATAATAAATTCTTTTGTGATCATATAATTTCAAAGCTTCAAAACAGAAAAACCAGAAATAGGGCCTTTTGAACTCCCATTTATTTTCAAAAAAAGTTAACTCTGATACCCCCTAATATCCTGATTTTAAGGATATGATGTAAGAATTTATATTCTTATTTTGTGAACTTATTTTAATTATTTTAATTTTACCTATTAATAATTTTTATTTACAATAATGCGTTTTAAAGAGTATTATATAACAGTAAGGTGTGTATACTTTTTTGGTATGGTACAGGAAAATAGTCTGGTAGATATGGTACAGAAAAGTGATCATGTCCAGATTTACCTAGATATAGTTACTTTTCTGTACCGTATCTACCAAATATTTTTTTTCTGTACTATACCAAAAAGGTATATACTTAACAGTAAGTATTTATGGCCCTAATTTTGTAAACTTAAATTTAACAATTTTAATTTTACTATTAATTAACATGAATAAGTAATTTAAAGGGTATTATATACCGGTAATGATAATTACTGTAGTAGTTATGTTCTTAGTCTGTAAGCTTGATGTGCTGATATGAATGAAAAATATTTTATAATAGTAAATAGTAGTTCTTGGTCTGTGAATTCAACTTACTGATTTTTACTGATTAATAATGATCTTTTAATTAGAGCTAGAATGAAATGATTAATAAATATTGTAATGGGGTTTTAGATTTAAGATTCAAGTTTCTGATTTTGAATTAAATCTGTAATGTATTTATTTCAAAATCAATAATCTATAACCCCTATTTATTTTTATTTGTAAGCTTATTTATATAATAATAAATTCTTTTACAATCATACATTTTCTTTCAAAAAAGTTTTTATTATATCTCTGGATAACTTCTATTTTTTTTCTGATTTTGAAATTTAAAATAGAAATAGGGCTTTTTGAACTCCTATTTATTTTCAAAATAAGTTACCTCTAATAGTAAATATTTTGGTCTTAATTTGTATGAGATAATTAACATGGATGAATAATTTGAAGAGCATTATATAAGTGCTGCCAAGGAAAAAGAGCACCTCCATTTTTTAATCAATTATTGATTCAATAATTGATTAAAAAACAGAAGCACCCTTTTCCTTTGGTAATACTTATATAATGGTAAATAACTAGTTATGTTTCTGGTTTGCAGAATTACATGCTGATTATTAGTTTAGATAAAAATTGGTCATAATAAGTGTTAGAATTAGCAAATATATAAATCGTACAAAAAATATAAAGTTTAAAGAGAAATAAAATTAATAAATAACTTTTAAAATAAAATTTTATTTCTGGTTTTTAAAAATAATAAATTTCAACATTATTAAAATGTAATATATGATACAATATATATGCTACTTTAAGCTTATTGGCAACGAATACACTTATCCATTCTATTAATATAACCTAATCTCACTGCTAAACCTACCACAATAAGCCTAATCTATCACTAACTCTACTATAAGGGCAGTGTCATTAATCACTTGATTATTTTTTATCAGAGGCCTACCCTCTCCCTCTTCCTCAATATATAAATAGTCAGGTTCTTATATATAATTTCAACTTTTTTTACCCCCCTCCCCCCCTAAAAAATCACCTGATTTTTTTACTCCCCTAATTTCTGCAAACATTCTGACAATAACTCTAACCTAAATTACAAGTCTACTACTACCATTTAATGTAATAAAAACCATAATTTACGAGGCTCTTGTTAGTTGTAAAAAGTAATGGCATTGACACAAAAAACCTAAAAAAACAAATCAATATTAGCATTGATGCGACAGTAGTTGCATAACAAAGTAAGAAACTTGAAGGCATCAGCAAATATGAAGAAACTTACCAACAGCAACACCAATTGATGACAATACTACTATCAGACAACAACAAGTGATGACACTTAAAACGATGACATCTACAAGGATGGCACCTACATGTGACGACACCCACTTACAACGATGAGACCTGCAAGCGACAAGACCGACAAGCAAGACAAAATATAATATGTTAGATTAGTAAAAAAAAAAAAGCCACTATATACAAATAAAAAAACTTATCTGTTTATATTGTATGGTATTTGTAATTGTAATAGATAATACAAGGGCTGTTAAAAATTTTATCAAATTAAATTAACTGAAATAAACTGTAAATAAACAAAACTTACTTGGGTGCTATGTAATATTTTACGTGACTGTATAAACTTCTTAAGATTATGCACTATATAATTTAGGTCTTTTGAATTTATTAATTATTAGAGACCGATTACAGTTCATAATATAATAGTTTTAAGTTGGTATTTTTAGTAATGATTTAAAGTATAAAAGGATCTACTTATATAGTTACCAGATTCCTGTAGTTTGTGCTTTAAGATAATACTAACCCGGGAAATCAATTTAAATAACAAGTTGGAAAAAGTATGATAGGTATTTACGTGAAGACTCAATAAAGGAAGATCAAGCTATATTATTTTTTTTTAAGTTTAGAGGCCGTGTGCTATGGCCGGGATTTTATTATGAGTTATAGTGACATAATATTTGTTACATAAATGAGGATACAACTAGCCACACGTGCACTTTTGGTGCCTAATTTAAGTAGTCCGCCCGAAGGTTCTACACTAGCTGCCATACCTACAACCCAACTACGGGAATTGTCTATTTAAACCCTCTAGTTCATGGTCCTCCTATTACTACCCGATGCACTACATTTAATGCAGATATTGTGGGCCACAACCCTTTTAGGTATCGATGACCTAAGGGCTACTTTACCCTCGCACAAGAGCCTACAGGAACAAATTCCATGTCCCATACATGTACTATTGCCCGGATTTGGTAACCGAGACTACCTGCCCTTATTAGGTTTGTTCCGATCGTAGTATCCGCCTTCTCTGGTGCATACCGTAGAACCGATTTTCACTACCTCCTAACTCGGGTCTTGCCAAACGGGTTCTTGTGGGTTTTTTCTGGTTCCCTGAATTTGCGATGTAACACATACATCATTGCGCTTGCAGGCTCCCATTCAAGATAGTGGAACCAAGGTTACAGATTTAGCGCCCAACCGCTCATAAGCCACAATCACCGAACGCAGATTTAACTTCAAAACGTCACCAGTAGGATTTGAACTGTCAACCTGCCGCTTGAGGGTGACACCTTGACCACTTCTCTAAGGCGCCACACCCCGATCAAGCTGTATTATACGAAAACTTTCAAAAGACCTGATTATACGTACGTACATAATGCAAAAATCTCCACATTTCCATATTAAGATTTTCACTATATAATTTGTGTCACTTTTATTTAATGCATGTAAATCATTTTCTTCAGGTGACTAGCAGATTATCAATTAAATTTATTAAAATAATTGTTAAGATATTTAAGCTTAAGTTAAGAAAACTTTTACTTAGAAAAATTTGGTTTTTTCTACTGATTTACCCCATATTTAAATTTTGAAAATTTATCCCTTAGATTGTAACACAGGCAAATTTGCCTGCGTATTTTAAAATTTTTAATAAAATTTTAAATATTGATTTTAGCCATATCTTTTCTAAGTAAAAAATATTCTTTAAGTTTTGTTTTAGTAACTTTGTTATAAAATTTTTTTAAAATCATTAGAAAACTTTAATATAATAAATGTTTAAAGTTCTTGTATTGGCATTTTTACTATTAAAATTTTTCTTTAGATTTTTTCAAATTTTATATGTTCCCGTCTATAAAAAAAATCTTTACTTCTAATACAAGTCTTAATTTTTACAAGTAAATCATTAAAGTTGCAATAATAAAAGTTGTCATCCTTTATATAAAATACAATATTGTCTTAAGAACTATAGTTCTAAAACTAAAACTAAATAAGATCGCAGAAAAATTGTAATAAAATTTTTTAAAAAAATTTTTTCTTAAAATTATCTATTTTCAGCTTATATATAACTATAATTTATTTTCTTATAATATAAAAACTAATTTTGCAAAAAAGTAATCCTTATTTTCAAATATAATTGTACAAAGTTTTATTAATTATTTTAGTATTTTAAAAAAGTAAATCAGAGCTAAAAAAGTGCAAAAACGCAGGCAAATTTGCCTGTGTTCTACTACAATCTAAGGGATAATGTATAATTTATATATAAGTTATAATACTATATATTGATTATTATTTAATAAATAATATAAATAATAAAATTATGATATATAAATATATAATAAGAAATATATTAATAAATAAATAAATAATAAAATATAATATAAATAAGTATTTAATTTTTTTTAATATGGTCAATTCTGCCTTTATTATTAGAAAACGAATATACATTCTGGGCTATTAAGCATTGCCTAAACTACTGAAACCCTCCTATTACAATAAAGACTCATTCGGTTACTGAAGTACCTAAATGCGATCTGCCAGTCAAGATTTTTCTCTAATTTTTCATCTTCTAACGCATAGAAAAACCCAAATTATCACTGGTAGCTCTTGCTAGCTTTGTCAAAATTGACCCTTCATTAATCTTCTTTATTTAGCCTCTAGGATAAAGAGCTAATAGATCTGTACCCTCAAGAACAAAGAGAATTTATAGAAATAAAGAGCATAAAAAAAAAAGGGGTAATACTACAAAACCTAAACGAATACCAAAAACAAAAACAAAATATAAAAGAGAAGAGATAAAGAAAACAAAGAAAGAAAACAACCATTGACGAAAAATGTAAAACTATATAAAAATTATATAATACTCTTTAATTTAGCTCTACTTTAAATTTAGTCCATATTATATATACTAATATATCTTCGGGATAGAGTTAGCCCTGCAAAAATTTTCTAGAATTTTTTTCAAATGGTCAACACCAATCCTTGTCCTATACATAGACAATGCAATTCCTTATGACTTTTTGTTCCCAATTAGGAATTGGTAAACAATGCAGATCTTTTGGTGGGGTAAGCTAGATTTTCTACTTTTTCTATGCAGAAAATATTCACTAAAAAAAACTATAGTAAAGCGAGACTTTGGTAGTGGGTGTTCATTTCAAGTTCTTTAGATTTTCCAAGGAGTGTATTTGAAAACCAAAATACTTTTCTCTATTAAGCTGCTGCAAAAAAACTTCGTCATCAAAGAAATTTCTCCACCAAAATTCTGTGTTTACTAATGCGCCGCCTGCTTGTTTTTACTCGATCTTCTACTATTGCTTTTGGTTTGCATGCTAAATATATAAAGGAGTCCCTGAAGCGATAGTTGACCTTTATAAAAACCATTT
This sequence comes from Gigaspora rosea, assembly GCA_003550325.1. Taxonomy (NCBI): domain Eukaryota; kingdom Fungi; phylum Glomeromycota; class Glomeromycetes; order Diversisporales; family Gigasporaceae; genus Gigaspora; species Gigaspora rosea. The sequence continues at coordinate 72,708 of QKWP01000860.1, forward strand.
TTTGTAGTACTTCTTCATCTAACTCCAGTATTTTGATATTTTGTTTGTATGAAAATCCAGTAAAAGTGATTGTCAGGGAGAGTTTTTAATTAATATAAATAAGTATTTAATATTATATATATTTGAGATAAAAAAAACCTTAATTAAAGAAAAAATCTCAATACATATAATATAAACAGATAATTTTAATAAAGGAGAAATGTATTTGTCGCCTCCTATAACACAGTTTTTTGTGACAACACTAGGGCATAAGATCGATTTTCTGGTCACTTGACTTTCGATCTGTGATCTGCATTATGCATGCATATCGACCTAATAAAAATTCTATAATTAAGTATTCAAATATCCAATTTTACACAGTTGCTAATTTCTGATTTTGAAGGCTTATAATGCATTAAAACAATTACTAGTATAATGATTATTATTATTTTATTTATAAATAAATCAGTTTACATAAGGCAAAAGCTTTTTTTTATTAATAAAATAAACCATTTTATAAAAAACTTAATAACTTAAAGTTTATTGTCCAAAGGACATTACAAACAGAGCAATAGTGATCCTGATGTCTGTGTGTTAACAAATTCTGAATCCTGACTGGCTGGATCAGGTGTAACATAAAAAAACAATCAAAACAATAAAACTGATCCTTATTGGCTAGATCAGATGTGGCATTTTATATTTGTCCTTCGGACTTTAAATAGTTCACATTTTTCTAGTAATTACGTTCCAAAATATTAGACAATTAAAATATTATTTAATAAATAAAAATTTTCGAATTATATAAAAACTTAAATTGTACAAGGACAAATACATATAAATTATATGCAAGAATAGAAGCTCAGACTAATTTATTTGCGACCTAAACCTACTAGAGTGGTCACGACTCACCTAGATTTGGATGGTTAAAATATTGTTTTTAGGTATACTGTATTTAATCCACATTATGAACCAAATGCTAATTTTTTGAAGGGCTTGGCCTATCGGTGGGCAATTGTTAGAGTCAGAGTGTAATTGGTCGGGAAGGCCGCAAAGGCAGCTGAATGTATGGGTTCTGTGCTGGTGTGACTTTTTGTGAGATAGATATTGTTGTTGTATTTGGGTGCATTTGTATTTAGAAGAGATTTTGTTTATTCTTTTCTATTGGGCGAGGGAGGTACAGTATGGCTTCCATATCTGTTCATATGTCTCTTCTGAAAGTCTTAGAAGAATTTTGATAATGACTTGGGATGCTTGTTTATAAGATAGATCAAAGGGCTGTATTTCTTCAATTAGGGGTCTTGGGATAAAACCTTTGAGCATAGAGTTTAGCGAGTACGGGTATAAAAAGTATAGGTTAGGGTTGAATGCTGGATAAGTAAGAATAAATTGTACTAGTTTGTCTAGTTGAGTGGATAGGAGTTCTAAGCTCTTAGTAACCTCTTGTATGACTGAGTAAATAATTTCATTAAGGAGAGAGGAGTTTTGGCAGCTGAGCCAGTGTAGAGGTAAATCAGGGAGATTGCAATGGAAGCAGTTGGGTGACATGAATTTTTCTGAATATATTGTGTGGAAGTGTGAGTATGTTGGGAGGTTGTTGAGAAGGAGTTTAATTTTGAATGATTTATGATGGTTAAGTTTAGAATTAGTAAAGTGGTTGGAGCTTTTTTGGTTGTTGTTAAAATATAACCAGGTGGCATTCCAGTCTATGTAGTGAGAGAAGTATATCCATTCTGTGCAATATTTTTGTGATGACTATATTGTGCTTTACAGATATTTCTAATGAAGCGCCTTGTTGGGCTTTCGATATAGTGTCCTTCCTACTGCAAGAAGAGGTATAGGTTGTGTAAGTTTGCATGATTGAAGAGTAGCTTGTGTTGAAGTATAAAGTTTCTAGCTAAGCGATCTGCTACATCAGGAAATTTTAAATATAGATATTGATCGATATATAACACTTAATCGTTTTATATCGATTAACTGAATAAAAATCAATATATATCTAAATCGATATATATCATTTTTTATATTAAATCATTATATCTATAAATTGATTATAATTGGAATTATTTGAAACGATATATAATGATTAACAGATCTTTAACGATTACATAGTGTTTTGAATCACTGGGTAAAAAAAAAAAAAACAAAAAAAATTTTTAAAAAATTTCCTATACCCATCTAATCCATAACGTGTCCTAGATTATAAAAATATATACCACAAAATAAAAAAAAAATTTAAAAAAAAAAGCATTTTTGAACGATTTTTACCCTCTTTTCTTTTTACCATCTCTCCCTTTTTCTCCTCTCTCTTTTTTTTTCTTTTTTCTCTTTCTTTTTTTTTTTAATATTTCGAATACTTTCGAAATATTTTGGGATCAGTAGATCTATAACCTAGATCATATCAAGAACGCGTTTGACTAATATTTTTGAAATGTTTCGATGATTTTTGATGATTGTACCACAAGATTAGATTAGATCTTTGTTTTTTTTGTTTATAATTTAGATCTTCTATTAATTTTACATTGTTTTTTGTTTTTCTTTTGTTTTTTTTTGGTTTCGTTTAGTTTCGTTTAGTTTCGTTTTGTTTCATTTAGTTTCGTTTTGTTTTTTTTTATTTATATTTTTTTTTAATTTTTTAATTTTTTTATTTTATTTCTACACTTTACTACTAGTACTTTGCAAGAAATCTAGTGACTTTTCGGTACTTAGCGCAAGCTAACTCAGCCTTTCGACACTTTGCAAGAACACACAACTACTTTCTCTAGCAATTTCGAAAGTTCAAGAACGCAAGATTTCGCAAGTTTTTGCAAGTTTTTGCAAGGTTTCATTTTATTTATTTTTTCGTTTCATGTTTTTTGTTTTTTTTTATTTTTATTAATTTATTTTATTCCGGCACTTTGCGAAAACCTTCGACGATTTCTAAATTGCAAAAACAC